>JAIUZE010015184.1:0-46168 GCA_022085475.1 Heliosperma pusillum | reverse complement strand
CGGGTCTACGTTAATGTCATTTTCATAATTTTCCTATAACAATTAACTTGTAAAAATAAACTTTTGAAATTTTAAGACTATAATAAAATATACTCCGTAATGTTTAAGAAAATAATATTAATATATTGATTCAACTTCTATTTTAAACATATTTTACCAACCTTGCCAGGAATCAAGTTATATTTTATCTATATGACTCGATAAATGATCCAAGGTACCTAAGAATTAAGCTCTTTAAGACAATTCCTAATAGAATCAAAAGATTTTGGGTTGATCACCCTACCGGTAATTGTCCGATATGGGGCAATTCTACTATTTATAGGTATTAGTATCTTAACCACACTTACATTATTTTTCAAGGTGGGATATATAACATACTAAGAATTACACTAAGTATGTACAAATAATATGAGATTTTATACTATAATGATAACATTTTTTTTACTACGAATCTTATAATTAGATTATTTTCATAATTAATACAAAATTTTAAGAGCTCTCGAAAACAATATTTGAGAGACTTAAACGATTTTGGATTGATATCTAATTCCAAGTACGACTCTTATGTATAATCGCATGATCACTCCGGCTTATGATATTTCTCCGATGTGGGAGAATTCCTCTATTTATACATAGTATATTAACCACACTTACATTATTTTTCAATGTGGAACAAATAACATATTTAGTTATACACCATTAAAACCATTATTTATGATATTTTCTTAAATTTTTATTTATGATATTTTCCTTAATTAATTTTGATGATGTAAGTTTCATTAAAGCGGGGATATACTACAAACTTGTAAGAGTTCTGTAAGATAATACTTAAAATATTCAAAAGATTTTGGGTGAATATCTGACTTTGAAAGATGACTCATTTTCACAATTTTTTTTTTGTGAAATGAAATGTAAAAGGTTTTATATAAAAATTATAAGCATCACTTGAATATAATATAGGAAATGTATATTGAAATAACTAAAAGATTTTTCACTTTATTTTTTTATGATACATTCCTAAATTCATTTTTGATAATGTAGGTTTCACTAATGTTGATACAAACTTTTAAGAGCTCTCTAAGATAATCTCTAAGAGACTCAAAAGATTTGGGTTGATATCTAAGTTCTAATGATGACTTCTATTTATAATTATAGAATCTCCCCACCTTAGGATAATTTTACGATTTGAGACAATTATACGTAGCATATTTACCATACTTGTATTATATTTCAATGTGGGACAAATAACTTATTAAGTAGTACACCATCAAAATTATTACTTATATAATACTTTCCTAAATTTCTTAAATTAAGTTTGATGGTTTAAATTTCATTATTGTGGAGATAAAATACAAACTTTTAAGAGTTCATTAAGACAATATTTAAGAGACTAAAATGACTCCAATTCATAATCATATTTTTTATCACTCCACCTCATGATATTTTCCGACATAGGATAATTTTACAATTTACACTTAGTATATATAATTATCACAAATACATTATTTTTCAATGTGAGACTAATAACACATTAAGTAGTTTATCATCAAAATTATTATTTATGATACTTTCTAAATTAATTTTTAATAATCTAAATTTCACTATTGTGACGATATAATACAAATTTTTAGAACTCTTCAACACAATACTTAAGAGACTTAAAAAAATTGTGGGTTTATACCTAAGTTCAAGGATGACTACTATTTATAATCATAGAATCACCATATGTTATAGTAATTCTTTGATGTGGGACAATTTACTATTTATATGTAATATATTCACCATACATACATAATTCTTCAATGTGGGACTAATAAAAAACTAAATAGTACACCATCTTTTTCTATATTAGAATAATAAAAGAATATTTTAAAGGTCACTTATAATATTTTAAAAGTCTTTTATTAACAATATTAAAAAGATGATATGATAATTTTTCAATGTGGGACAATTTTACTATTTATACATAGTATATATTCAGCAGTCACCATAGCTACATAGTTTTTCAAATAACACATTAAATAATTTATCATCAAAATTATTATTTATGATAATTTTCTAAATTAAATTTTAATGATGAAAATTTAACTATTATTTAGATTATAATACAAACTTTTAAGAGCTCTTTAAGACAATATGTAAGAGGCTCAAAAGATTTTGGGTTGAAACTTTATTTCCAAATATGGTTCCTATTTGTAATCATAAGATCACCTACCTTATGATAATTTTCTGATATGGGATAATTCTACTATTTATAAGTAATATATTCATCATACCTACATTATTTTTCAATGTGGGACAAATAATATACTAAAAATTACACCAAGTATGTGCAAATAAATAGTATGAGTTTCTATACTTTCGAGGTTTTTTTTACCATGAATGTAACTATATTATCTTCATATTTTTTGTAATGATACTTAAATTTTTTTAATAATACTTTTCTAAATTAATTTTTGATGATGTAAATTTAACTTTTAAGAGATCTCTAGGACAATACCTAAAGACTTAAAAGATTTCACTTTGATATATAAGGTCAAATGATGATTCCCATATATAATTATAGGATCACACACCTTATGTTAATTTTACGATGTGGGACAGTTTTACTATTTATACATAGTATATTCATCACATCTACAAACTTTTATGAGATCTCTAAGACAATTTTTAAGAGATTTAAAAAAAATTGGGTTAATACCTAAGGGTTAAGGACGACACCTATTTATAATCATAGGATTAGCCACTTTATGTAATTTTTTCGATGTGGGATAATTCTACAATTTATACGTAATATGTTTACCACATCTACATTATTTTTCAATGTGAGAAAAATAATATATTAAGTAGTACACCATCTTTTTCTTTAAAATATATATTTCTATTATTTTTATTTTATATAATAATTAAAAAATTATGTACTTAATTTTTTATATCCAAAGTATTATTTATGAAACTTTCCTAAATTAATTTTTTATGATGTAAATTTCACTATTGTAAAGGTAATAATACAAACTTGTAAGAGATCTCTAAAACAATACTTAAGAGACTCAAAAGATTTTGGGTGAATACATAAGTTTCAATTATGACTCCTATTTATAATCATAGGATCACCATATCATAAGGTAAATTTTCGATGTGGGACAATTCTACTTTTTATATGTAGTATATTCACCGTACCTACGTTATTTTTCAATGTGGGACAAATAACATACTAAGTACTACATCATATTTTTCTATAAATTAATTATTTCTTGAATACTACTAAACCATTATACTAATATTAGAATAATAAAAAATATTTTAAAAGTCATTTATTTAATTTTCATATACTTAGGTTATAGTTATATGATCTTATAAATGATATGGTAGTAAAAAAATACAAAATTATACTCTAATGAAAGCATTTTTCGTTAAGAATCCAAATATATAAGTTTCGAAATGTTTTGCATTATAATTTTTTTGTCAGATTGATAATCAATTTTTTCTTACGTAAATAATAGTTGTGATATTAAAAATATTACATATTATCTTTTTTGTAATCTTGGAAGATCTTAAAATATACTTTCCAAAAATTGAAAAAGATGATGTTGACCAATAGAATTGCTCGAAAAAAGCCTCTTTTATATATATATATTGATTATTATTAATTATTATATTATTATTTATTTATTATTATTATTATTAATTCTTCTTATTATTATTATTATTATTATTATTTATATATATATATATATATATATTTTTTTTTTTTTTTTTTTTTTTTTGCAGAAAGATCATATGTCCTTATATTAGAATAAGAGTGATAATACAAGACCTAAAAACTATCTACAAAGGAGTCCAGAGTAGACCCCTCAAGCAAGAATCAAACTAGGGCAAGAAATACATGACCCTCATACTAACTCGATATTGGATCCATCTAACTAAATGACTAGCAGGCATTTGAGTTCCTTTAAAGATTCTAGTGTTCCTCTCCTTCCAAATAGCATTGATTGTACTCAAAAGCACACATCTTCGTAAGTGCTTTATCTTAGTGTTTCCCTTATTGCACACCTTGAACCACCATAGAATATCAATAAGTTTGTTTGGCATTTGAAGAACCTGAAGTGTACCCCAAAGCCCCTTCCAAACCTGCAACGAGTATGAACAATCAAAGAACAAATGACTGCTTGTTTTTGCAGCTTGCTCATAAAGAACACACCTATTAACCCACACCATACCACGCTTGACAATGTTATCAACAGTGGGCAGCTTGTTTTCAACCGCCAGAGCACCAATAATAGAATGATTAGGGTACATATAAAGATCAGTAATGGTGTTAGACCAAAACTTTCTGTCACCCTTAGGCCTCAATATCTCATAAAGCTGTCGAGCAGGGAAAACTGGATGCAGCAGCAGCATTCTGATAGCCTGCTCAGTAGCATAAGCCCTCCAAACTCTAGCAATAGCATGCCATCACCATGACCCTTTGCTATCTGTGACAGGAACCACAGCAGCATCAGCATGAATATAAGCTTTGATCCATTGAACCCATATGCTACCAGGTTTAGTATGTCCGGGTATGATTCACTTCGACGATTTTATAACGTTCATGAACTTTAATACCGACCACAGAGTTATCCTTCCATTCACACTTAAATAAGACAGTATTATAAGAACGCTCACGCCCATTATAGCTCAACTCAAAGATATCCTCAACTATACCATAGTATTCGTTGTCATCAAGAGAAGAAATAGTAACACCATAATTGCACCTAGCCTTATTCTTACCGTAGTTGAATGTATGGAAATTAAATCCGTTGACCGAGTAACGATTCCACGTTTTAACCATTCGTGAAGGACCAAAGGCCAAAGTCCTTATCAAATCATCTTGGGTATTTAACTCAATTACATGGTTCCGAAACCATGCTGCAAATTGATCCTCATGGTTACTCCAAACATCATCTCTATTCACATTAGGATGTGCTTTAATGAAATCATTCACAAACTCCGTTTCATATGATTCCAAAATCTCACAATTAGAAAGAACGTAAAGGTGAACACGATCATATTCTTTGTCATCCAAATATCTTGTTCCCCCAATTGATGAACAACCCTCATCATCATGCATTTGGAAAAATTCGGGTAAACTTGTCTCAAGTTCATTCGCTTTATCAACACTCAAATTTTTTGCTTTGGTTTCAATATGTTTTTCAAAGTAAAGAGAGCAAAAATTTGCAATCTCTTACGTTAAATACGCATTGCATATTGAACCTTCAACCCGAGCTTTGTTACCAATTTTCTTCTTCACGTGATTAAGAAACCTATTCAATAATTGATGGGATTAATAGTTGTTAAGACTAGTATATAAATATTAAATCAATTAAAGAGATAGTACGATAATAATTATAATTTAATTACTACTTAGTGATCCTACCTTTCAAATGGATACATCCACCTATATTGGACGGGGCCTCCAACTTTGGCTTCGTAAGGCAAATGTATCGGTACATGCTCCATGGAATTAAAAAATGATGGAGGAAATATCACCTCGAACTTACACAATATCTCTGGTATTTGCTCCTCAAGACGAATCATGTCATCAACACATATTGAAGACGAACATAAATCTCGAAAAAATTGACTTATCTCAACAATTGCATTCCACACAGGAGTGGGGAGGAGATGTCTCAAAGATACAGGTAATAATCGTTCCATGAAGATATGACAATCATGACTTTCCAAGCCTTGCAACTTTAGCTCCTTCATATCAACACATCGACTAAAATCGGATGCATATCCGTCAGGAAATTTTAACTTTCTTAACCACTCACATAAGACCTTCCTTTGAGCTTTGTCAAGTGTAAAAATAGATTTTGGCTTAGACTCATCGCTACGAATGTGAAGTTTGGGACGATGGCACATTGTCTTCAAATCTTCTCGTGATTTAACAGTATCACAAGTCTTTCCCTTTACATCCATAATCGTGTGAATCAGTTGCTCAAAGAAATTCTTTTCTATATGCATTACATCCAAATTATGCCTAATTAACATCGTCTTCCAATAAGGAAGATCCCAAAAAAATGCTTCTTTTAAACCAACCAATTTTCTTCTTCTTCAGCTCATCCGTCTCTGCTTTAGTACAATCAATAGTACGTGACAAATCACAAACCATATCCCACACCTTATCCCCCGGAAGTCGATCTAAAGCATGATTCCGCTCCACTTTACCTTTTATGAAAGCTTTTTTGTTGCTCCTAAAGGCATGCCCCTCCGGTAAGAATTGTCTATGACAATCAAACCAACTCACTTTTTTGGAACAAGGTAGCGAAAATGCTTTGCTTTGGTACATGCAACAAGGACATGCCTTTTTTTCCCGCGGTAGACCATCCAGATAGCATACCGTAGCCGGGAAAATCATTAAAGGTCCACAACAATGAAGCTCTTAGTTGAAAATTTTGCTTTAAAGACACATCATATGTTTGCATACCTACTTCCCACAGTTGTTTCAATTCTTCCACCAAAGGTTGCAAATAAACATCTAAGGCGGTTTTTGGATTATCAGGACCAGGAATAATTAGTGACAAGAAGATGAATTGTTTTTCCATACATAACCAAGGTGGTAAGTTGTATGGAGTGACCATTACGGGCCAAGAAGAGTACTTTCTACCAAACTGGCCAAATGGAGCAAAACCATCCGTACAAAGGCCAAGTCGCACATTACGGGGTTCCTCAGCAAAGTCGGGGTAAAGCATATCAAACCGCTTCCATTCCTCTCCATCACTCGGATGACACATCTTTCCCGGAGTACGGGGATTTTCCTTGTGCCATCTCATTTGCTCGGCAATGTTTTTGGTAGCAAACATTCTTTGACGTCTAGGAGCTAGAGGAAAGTAAGTTACGGGATTTTCGGGTATTGGTTTCTTACTCTTTTCACCTCTCTTTTTTTCATTCTTTCCTTTTTTACCCTTCAAGACAATACTTCCCTCAATTGTCTTATATCTAGCCTTTTGACATTTACTACACTTGTCAAGCAAAGCATCATCCTTCCAAAAGAGCATACATCCATCGGGACATGCATCAATCTTGTAATGCGGAAGTTGTAGACCTTTCACTACTTTTTTGGTATTGTAGAATGATCGGGTCATGACATTATTACCGGGGATACCATCTTCAATCAAAGAAGCAATGCCATCAACACAAGTAATAAATGGCAAATTGTACTAACATTTCAAAGTTACTATCCTAGAGGCGGCTTCTAACAATGACATTTTGCTCCCTTCATATAATGATTTTTCACTCGCCTTTAACATATCAAAAAAAACTTTTGCTTGCGGGTGTGGTTCTTCTTCATTCATTGGTATATGATCATTATTGAAAATATTAGACTCAAAGGCATCAACTACCATATCTCTATATGGGTTCTCATTTTGTGGGATTTGAGATTGTTCGGGAAGTGAAAAATATGATTCTCCATGAGAAATCCAATTGTAGTAGTGTGGACAAAACCCGTTTGTATAAAGATGTTCTTGAACCTCAATGTCATGTAGATATTTCATGTTTTTGCATTTAATACAAGGACACCTAAGTTTCTGTACTACTAAATCATACTCGTCTTGTTGTTTAGCAAATTCAATAAACTCGGCAACCCCCTTTATAAATCTAGCGGTAAGACGTCTTTTCTTATCAAGTCTTTCTTCGTACATCCATGTACGCTCCAATCTCTTCATTTTAATCTAAACATTAACCAACACAACAAGTACAAAAAATACTAACACTAATCAAAACCCCAAATAGTAACAACACTAACACAAACAATCATATTTATCAAAACCTTAATACGAAATACACTAACACAAATCAAAATCATCAATACTAACAAAATAATACTAATAACACTAATATTATTAATATACTAAAACTAATCAAAAAACACTAACCAAAACCCCTATACTACCAACACTAACACAAATCATGAAAATTATCAAAACCCCATTACTAACAACACTAACCCAAATCAAAATTAACAATACCAACAAAATTAATACTAACAACACTAATAATATCAACAACACTACCACTAATCAAAAACCCTCAATTAATCTAAGGATTCAAATTATAACAAACATTTAACATCTAAACCAATAATCATCACAAATGTTTATATAAACATATAAAATCAACTAAATACAAGTAGAAATCACAAATTAAACAAACTAACTAAATTAATTGAAGGATTGAAATTAGAACAAATATACCTTCACCAATTAGAAGAAACAAAGCAACACAAGAAGAAGGAAAACACAAAGATCCGGTGGAGCTAGTGTCGGAGTGGTGGTTGAGGGAGTGGAGTAGTGGTGGTGGCGATTTTGTAGAGGGAATAGGGGTTTTCGGGTTTTTTGGATAAGAAATGAGTAAAGTAGAGTGCGGATGAGTTTTGCGTGTTCTGGAATAATAGCCAATTTGGCGACTGATATGGTAGTCGCCAAATTGGCGACTGAAATCAGTCGCCAAATGGCTTATCAGTTGCCAATTTGGCGACTGATTTCAGTCGCCCGTGTTTTTTTGATAAAATTCTGAGGATTGTTTCAGTCGCCAATTTGGCGACTATTTTCAGTCGCCCGATTCTATTTTCAGTCGCCAAATTGGCGACTACTAGTATCAGTCGCCTTATTACAGTCGCCTGAAACAAGAATTCTTGTAGTGATCCCTGACCAATTTGCTTCACAGTCCTGGGTTGTGCACTCTAAAATAATATTGATCCCGAATCAATATTTGGACAAGATATATAACACTCCGCCTTACAGGCTCTGATGCCAAATGTTGGGTAATCAGAGTGTATTTTATACGGAAGCGTAATGAAAAATATTATGTGATAAGAGTAAGGCGATAATAATAATTTGCACTCTTAACAATAATTTTATTATCTCTTAATAAAACTGATAACACGCCAATTATATTAAACACACACCGTCTTAACCTCACAAATATTTTTGACTCGGTAAAAACTTACATACAAACTTTCTTATTGGTTGCTTTTCTTGTGAGTGAGTACATTTCTGTGAACATTGCTTAGCTATTTATACTACAACATTACACTATTGGAATAATGGCTTCTACACTTAAACTAGGAAAAAGTCTACAAACATGTGTAAAATAAGTAAGGTAGATGAGCACCAATTTACTTCTTACTTGACTTCTCTGCCACATTTTGCATGTTGCTCTTACTGCACCATAACTTTGTTGATTGCTAAGAATAAGTGGACGGTGTAATATTGTATAGTAGGAGTTGCAATGTTTTAACAGAACGAAGGTGCTTAAGAAAGTGAATAGAGCAGTGGTTTATGTGCTTATACAATGGTCTAATGGTACTTAGGCCCTGTTCTTTTGGACTTAAAATCACCCCTTTTAAGTTCAGTTCAGCTCTTATAAGTTCAGTTCAGCTCCTATAAGTTCAGTTCAGTTCCTATAAGTTCAGTTCAGTTCAGTTCAGCTCTTATAAGTTCAGTTCAGTTCAGCTCTTTAAGTTCAGTTCAGAATAGTTCAATTCTTACAAATTAAGTTTAGAAAAATTATACGGAATATATTATTTATGAAAACCGATATAAAAACATTTGACATTAATTAATGGATACATACATTATTATTGAGACCGCCCGAAGAAATTGTAGAGTATTTCAACTATCGACATTCATCATTTTTGAATGAAAGTTGAAATGACATTTGATCAATTGAAAAAAAGATGGAAGATGTTAAAAAATATGCCACAACTGTCACAAAAGTATCAAATGTCTATTATTATTTGTACATTCACACTCCATAATTTTATAAGGATGCATACTCTTGGAATACCTATTATACAACATGACGTGAATATTCAAGGAACGGTAGATTTAAGCATGTTTGATGATAAGCGGAAAAATGCCATGTTCAAGGTACGAAACAAGATAGTAAAAAACATTCGGCGAGACAATATATTCGTTGTTTCGAGTGATAGTGAAGATGAAGAAGAAAGTGGTGAGGAAGATGATGATATAGAAATAGATGGTTAGAAAACGATGTAATATGTGATTTATTTTTTTATCGTAATGTAAACGTAGTAATCTGTATGAACAAACCAATGTAAATAAATCGAAATAATGTTAATATCTTACCTTATGTTTTAGAGTATATATTTTTTGTATGACAACCCTTTCCAAAAGATAATAATAATAATAATAAAGTTTAGTTTAGTAAAGTTTAGATTTTATAAGTTCTATTCAATTAAGTAAAATTAAGTTCAGAAAAGTTCAGCTCTTATAAGTTCAGTTCAGCTCATATAAGTTCAGTTCAGTTCATCTCCTATAAGTTCAGTTCAGTTCAGCTCCTATAAGTTCAGTTTAGTTCAGCTCCTATAAATTCAGTTCAGAAAAATTCAGCAAAATTCAGCTCAAAAGAACAGGGCCTTACCTCAGCACTCGAATAAAGAAGAACAAAACAGTAACTTAACTACAGATACTTGACAGGACTTGAGTATTAAACTGCTTGCGATATGCAGGCACTGCATCTAATATAAAAACGAAGCCAAATTGAACATACTTGGAGGATTGACTCGCGTATTAAACCGCCTGCAGTATTAACCACTACACAGAAACGAAGCCAAACTGAACATACTTGCAGGATTGACTAGCATATTAAACCGCCTGCAATTTACATGCAATTTGCAGGCATGTTATAAAATATCAACTTGACGCGACTGCTTGTATTCAACCATACTATAAACTAAACCAAACTGAACATAAATGATGAGAGGATTGACAGCAATTTGAAGGCATGTCATAAAATATAGACAAGAGGCAGAGTGCCAGCATACCTATACATTGACTAATATGTTTAAGTAGCAAGTCAATGTAATGCTAATAAACTACTTCTTGGAAGAATCATTGAGTTCACAATTTTTAATGGCAGTTTGCAATAATTTTTCAAAAAATAAATTGCTTAAATCAACCCAACAGAAGAGACCGAGATCGAGGCTAGAGTAAAATCAACCCAACAGAAGAGAAGAAAACCGCCTATCTTTCCCAAACGAAAAAGAAAATATAGATCGAAATGGGGAAATTCAAAGTTGAGATAAAATCAAAAGACATGATCAAGCCATTTTCTCCAACACCAAATCACCTTAAGACCCACCAACTGTCCTTTATAGACAAGTTTGCACCTCCTGTTCTCATGCCTTTGATATTCTATTACCAAACTCCATTTAACCACAATAATACGAGTAACTCCCAAACTACCACTAAGCTGCTTAAAAAGTCGCTGTCTGAGACGTTGGTTCAATTCTATCCGCTAGCCGGAAGGGTTGAAGGCAACTTATCAATCAACTGCAACGATGAAGGGGCCGAGTTTTATGAAGCTGATGTTTTAGCTAGCCTAGCGGAAGTTATACTGAATCCAGATCCGGAGGAGTTAATAAGGCTATTACCTTATGCACCTGTTAGCAATGATCGTAGCATAGTAACAGCTGTCCAAGTCAACCATTTTTCATGTGGTGGTATGGCTATAAGTGTGTGCATTTCCCATAAGATTGCTGATGCAGCGACAGCTACCGCGTTTATCAACGCTTGGGGTTGTAACACTCGTGGTATTTGTGATAATGATCACAATCCGGTTACATTTGATTCGACACCATTTTTATCTCCTTTGGACTTGAATGGGGTCTTTGACCCTGAAAGTGTCATTTCTAAACAAAAGATTGTCACTAGAAGGCTAGTTTTCGACAGGGAAAAGTTAGACGAGCTGAAAAAGCAATGTGATGACGGGCAATTAGGGAGTCCCCCGTCTAGAGTGGCGGCCGTTTATGCCTTCTTATGGAACAAGCTTATTAAGATTGCCAAGGTTAAGCGACCGCCCCCAAAGATTTATAGTGCTTCACTAGCTGTAAACTTGAGAACAATAACAAGTTCGCCTATCCCCGAGAACTGCTATGGTAACCTTTACTGGATCCCATTCGTGCATACACCAATCAAATCAGAAAACACCGAGACAATAAGCAAGCTTAGGATGGCATTGAAACAGATCGATGCAAGTCTCATAAGGAAGATCAAAACAGGAGAGTGTCTTGTGGAATTTCAAGAGGCTTATAACAACTTTCCTGAAAAGGAAAGATACTTTTGTTCGTTTAGTAGTTTGATTAGGATGCCGCTGTATGATGTTAATTTTGGCTGGGGCAAACCGGTCTGGGTATCTCAGACTACATTACCGTTCAGAAACGCTATAGTTTTGTTCAGCTCGAAGTGCGGAAAAGGTATCGAAGCTTGGGTGCATTTACCCGAAGAAGATGGTGCCATGCTTGATCAAGACCATGACATTCATTCACTGGAATTGCACCGTATGCAAGCAAAACTGTAATGTACATGTCTCTACTATAAAAAAAATGAAAGTAGATAATACTCCCTCTATCCCGATCAATAGTTATCATTTTTCATTTATAAGTGTATTGAAGAGATATTATTCGTATATACAGTTATTTACTTCCCATAATTGTAGGATGTATTTTAGTAACATATTACTTGTATTTAGGAAGGATATATTTAGTTACCTATTTTCTAGGTAGTAGTTTCTAGCTTTGTGGTGTTTGTCTATTTGTATATATGGATCCGATTGTACATAACTCATTCAATCAATAAGAATTACCAATTAATTCTTTTCTTTATGGCATCAAGAGCATACTTTTGATCCTGGTAAATCAAATAACAATTAATAATTTTTCTTTCAATTAATTACTTCATCACCATGACAAACGGTGACGGAAGCAAAAACAAAGACATTAAATTCGATCACATCTCGCCGGCTTCTCCGTTGTATCTTCACCCAAATAAAAATCCGAGTTTGACATTAACTCCAAAGAAATTTAATGGAGAAAATTACGATTTATGGGTAGATGCGGTGAAGACGGCTCTAGATGCGAAAAATAAGTTAGCCTTCATTGAAGGGAAAATTAAGAGTCCCGTCACCCCTAAAGGACAAGAAGAGTCCCTTGAAGCGGTAGTGTGGCGACAGTGCAACACTATGCTCAAGTCATGGATACGGTGCTCAATTCAAGAGGACTTACACGCTAGTATCAATTTTTCGGGAACCGTGACAGAACTTTGGAAGGAATTACGAGAACGCTATGCCGCCGGTAACGCTCCGAGGGTGCACCAATTGAAGGGAGAATTGAACGACTGTAAACAAAAGAAAGATCAGTCAGTTGTGCAATATTACACGAATTTGAAGATGATATGGGATGAATTAGCAAGTTATAGTAAAGTCCCTCAATGCACCTGCGGAGCGGTTACCGAAATTCTCAAAGAACGTGAGGAAGATAAAGTGCACCAGTTTCTTATGGGGCTTTACACGGGTCTCTATGGTTACATTCGTTCACATATCCTCATAGATGATGAAATTCCGACCTTGAGCAGAGCATATGCTCTGGTTTTAAGGGAAGAGAGACATAAAGCGGTGACCAAAGGCAAGGAAGAGGCATCGGAAGTTGAGGCGGCCATGGCTTCGAAAGTTACAGAGATGTAGGTCCAAGGACACGGCAGAGGCAGTCGTGCCACATCTGACCGAAATGAACAAGATATATTCTATTGTGGACATTGTGGGAAGGCTTGGCATAATGAGGACAATTGCTGGAACAAGCCATGCAACCCCGGAAGAGGACGAGGCAGAGGTCGTCGAGGCCGTGGTCGAGGTGGACGTGGCAATGAACAACGAGCAAATGCAGCGGGTGTTACCGAAGGAGAAGGCAGTGGCGCCGGGAATTTGACAGCGGACGAATTAGTTCAACTCCGAACTCTCTTGGCGAAAAGCGAAGGTAACAATAAAACTGCAGGTATGAACAATAAAACTCGTTGGCTCCTTGACAGCGGTGCTTCACACCATATGACGGGACAAAGAAATTTACTTGAAAACATACATAGTAAAACTCCGTCTACTGTTGGTCTTCCGAATGGATATCATATTATTGCTCATGAGCATGGAAAAGTTATTCTGAGTGACAATTTTGTGCTAAAAGACATCCTTTATGTTCCGAATTTAACATGTGACTTGATCTCCGTCCAACAACTTATTGAGGAAAACAATTGTACTGTGACTTTTTATTCTAATCATTGTGTGATACACGACCTATCTACGAGGATGAAGATTGGACGGGGGGAGCATGAAGGCGGGGTCTATTACTTGCAAAGATGTCAGGATGAGACGATAGCAAAGGTCAACAACAGTGGTGATGCTCGACTTTGGCATGACAGGCTTGGCCACCCATCGAGTAGAATCTTACCTCTTTTTTCTAGTTTAATTGGTTTTAATTTGGTTTGGAATTCAAAGGATATTTGTGATCCGTGTTGTCGTGCTAAACAAAAGCGGTCCATTTTTAAATTGAATAAGAAACGTAATGATGTTTTATTTGGCCTTATTCATTGTGACATTTGGGGTGCTTATCGAGCTAAGAGTTTTAATGGAGCCCAATATTTTCTTACCATCGTAGATGACAAAAGTAGAGCGGTTTGGGTTTATCTCATGAGAGAAAAAAGTGAGGTGGTGCAATTAATGATTAATTTTTGCAATATGGTTAAGAATCAATTTGAAAAACAAGTTAAGATTGTTCAAAGTGATAATGACACGTAATTCCTTTCCGGTACATTAAAAGAATATTATAATGAGCATGGGATTGTTTTTCAAACTAGTAACATCGACACACCTCAACAAAATGGAAGGGTTGAACGGAAACATAGACACATTTTAGAAAAGGCCCGGGCTTTGCGTTTTCAAGGGAATTTGCCAATTGAGTTTTGGGGAGAATGTATTGTTACCGATGCGTACTTGATTAATAGGACCCCTACTCATGTTTTAAAGGGACAAACCCCTTATGAAGTCTTGTATAATCATAAGCCAAATCTTGAAAACGTGAGAGTTTTCGGGAGTCTATGTTACATACACAATAAAGAAAAATCACGAGATAAATTCAATGAGCGGGGAATACGATGTGTTTTTGTTGGGTATCCGTCAAGCAAGAAGGTTTGGAGAGTTTATGACTTTGAAAGGCGTCGAATTCTTGAGTCGAGATATAATTTTCTATGAGCACATTTTTCCGTATAAAGACATTGAAACCATGAATGGGACTGATGATGGAGCACAATTTTTGGAGCATTCTGATCTGTTGCCTCTGAACTCGGATGCTACTTTTTTCGAAGAAGGTGATAACAATAATACAGTAGAAATTTTCAAAGAACAAGAAGGTAATGGTAATGAAAATGAAACCGCCTGCAACTAATGCTGAAAACAGAGAGCATAGTGTGCAGGAACAGGACGGTAATATGGGAAGAGGTGCCCGTCAAAAATTTGAGCCCAACTGGAAGAAAGATTATTATTGCAAATCGACACGAATATTAATAGACCCCGCGCCATCAGCAGCTCCTTCCGCCAGTCGAATTCCAAACAGAAAGGTACCCGATATCTTTTGATTAATTATGTCACTACTAATTGTTTTTCCAAATCTCACAAATGTTTTTTGAGCAAGCTTGATAATGTCGTTGAACCGCAACACTACTCTGAGGCAGCTCCTATTCCCGAGTGGCAAGAAGCGATGTTGCAAGAATATAAAGCTCTCGAAAAAAATGGGACTTGGACGATTGTGGACTTACCGAAGGGGAAACGGCCCATTGGGTGTCGGTGGGTCTACAAAGTGAAGCATAAAGCAGATGGGAGCGTTGAGAGATACACAGCACGACTTGTAGCACAAGGGTATACACAAATCGAAGGTATTGACTACCACTAAACTTTTGCTCCTGTTGCGAAGATGACAAGTGTTCGGTGCTTATTATCGGTTGCCATTGCGAAGAATTGGTTAATTGCTCCCTGAATGTAAACAACGCCTTTCTACATGGCGATTTGAATGAAGAAGTTTTCATGAAAATGCCTCCGGGTTTTGATAAAGGAGGAAGCAATAAAGTGTGCAAGTTGAATAAATCATTGTACAGTCTTAAGCAAGCGTCAAGAAATTGGTTCGAGAAACTCACAAGTTCCTTGACGAGGTATGGCTTCGAACAATTTATGGCCGATTATTCTCTCTTTACTTACAATAAAAATGGAGTTTTCCTTGGAATACGTGTTTATGTGGATGATATGATAGTCGTAAGTAATAGTGAAAATGCTAGTACACGGCTCAAACAATTTTTGGACCAAAGTTTTGGGATAAAGGATCTCGGTCGACTGAAGTATTTCTTAGGAATAGAAGTGGCCACTGGTTCGAAGGGTTTATTTCTTAGTCAACGTAAATATGCTATAGACGTAATTAAAGAAGCTGGATTGGAGGGAGCGAAACCCGTTGATACCCCAATACAGCCGAATCAGAATTTGTCATTAGCAAAGGGACGACTTCTTAATGACCCCATGAAGTATAAGATATTAGTTGGAAAATTAATTTACTTGACTATTACGAGACCGGATTTAATATATGCTGTACACATACTTTCGCAATTCGTTCACGCACCAAGGGAAGAACATTTGAGTGTAGTGTTGCGGACTATTCGATATATCAAAGGAGCTCCGAATAAGGGGATTGTTTTAAGTCGAGAATGTGATTTACAAGTCCGGGGCTATTCTGATTCGGATTATGCGAAATGTCCATTGTCACGAAGGTCGATCACGGGATATTACGTTGCATTGGGTGGCTCTCCTATTTCCTGGAAGGCCAAGAAACAAACAATGGTTGCAAGGTCATCGGCCGAGGCCCAATATCGAGCTCTAGCAGCCCTTACCAGCGGGGTACTTTGGGTTAAATCGTTTCTCAAGTCGTTGGGTATTGACCATGCACAACCAATGCGATTATTTTGTGACAACCAAGCGGCTTTACATATAGCGAAAAATCCGGTTTTTCATGATCGCACCAAGCATATCGAAGTAGATTGTCATTTTATTCGACATCATATTGTTCAGAAAACCATTGCTACATCTCATGTGCGAAGCAAAGAACAAATTGCCGACCTATTTACTAAAGCTTTAGCCGGGGAAACATTTCGCTACTTGTAGTTCAAGTTGGGAGTCGTACTACCTACTACTCCAACTTGAGGGGGAGTATTGAAGATATATTATTCGTATATACAGTTATTTACTTCCCATAATTGTAGGATGTATTTTAGTAACATATTACTTGTATTTAGGAAGGATATATTTAGTTACCTATTTTCTAGGTAGTAGTTTCTAGCTTTGTGGTGTTTGTCTATTTGTATATATGGATCCGATTGTACGTAACTCATTCAATCAATAAGAACTACCAATTAATTCTTTTCTTTAAAGTGTATTAGTCAATAGTTGTCCCGATAAATAGTTATCATTTTTCATTTTTAGGTGTATCAGTCAATAGTTATCGTTTCCATTTCTAGTAAACTTTATATTGCAAGTGCCCATCCCCTTATACTAAAAGATTAAGCCTCCTTGAAATTTTCCCTCCAAAATGCTAGATTTAAATAAAGAAATTATACTATTGGTAATAAATGCCTATTATATATCAATTCATACAAATTGATTGCAAACCATTATAAATACTAATACACACTCTACACTATTATTATTAGTTTCGATACAAAAAAACTTGTGGTGAATATAATTTGAGAAAAAATCATAAAAATAATATCATTTGTTACAAAAAAAAAACTAAAATACACATTTCATAACATAGTCAACTCTCTTTTTACTTTCTCGATTTAAATTTCTTCTTCATGAATCAAAATACAACGATGCAAAATGCGAAAAATCAGTTGAATATTTATAAATAATATACAACTTAAAAAATAAGAATCTACATATACCGTGCAAAAGTATATTTATTATTACAACACATACCTTATGTAATTGTATTACCAAGTCATTACTTCACGTTTATATTGCGCCTTTAGTGAATATAATGATGTGACAAAAAAAAATTTCAAAATAAAGTTAACAATAATATAGTGTTTCAATATAACCGACACTCTTATTTGAATTAAAAGTGTTGATGAAACTTCTCTTTTATACCCCTTAATATAAAAAATTACTAATAATAACATTACTAATAATAATTTTATAATTAGAGTTAAAATGGAGTTATACGCGTGGTGTTATTGTTACATTCTTTAATATTACCATCTAAAAAACCGCGCAATTGCGCGGGATCTATACTAGTGTGCAAGTAAGAGATTTATGATCCAATATTTATTAAAAAAAAACTACTTCCCCTCATATTTCATTGGTTTTTGTGCCGAATTCATTTGATAACTAATGAGTGAGACAGAGGGAATACTATTTGGTTAGAATAAAAACAAGTACAAAATAGTAAAGCTAAATAATAAAACAAATAAAATGAGCCTAATCGAGCTTCCCATCTGAGTTTTACTAAACTCGGAAGTGGCTCGAATTTTCATAAGCCCGACTTCAAATCGGAAATCTATTGTGACCAAATCCGAGTCGAACCCAGTTGATTACAAGAGCTCTACGCAAATCGAGCACTCTCTCATCCGAATTGTACAATTTGTTGATCGAATATATGTGAGAGGTATTTTATTCAAAAGGGATGAACTACTTGAATTTTCTCTTTTACGGCTGAGAAATACTTCCTCCGTCACGATTATTTGTTTACCTTTTCCAATATTAGGTGTCTTATTCATTTTACTAAGGGGTGTAGATATTATTAGTAAATTATCAGAGAGGATATGATTAGTAAAATATACATCCTTCCATCCACTACAAATGTACATTGACTTTATTACACTTGTCGTCTTGTCGATGAACATTTTGCAACGTGAATATCTTTAATTACACATTATTAAAAGTTATAAATTTTGAAGTGGTTGAGAGTAGTATATTAGAGAATATCATAGGAATCATAATATTTTATAAAATAGTGAGGAATATTCTTGGAGTAACTCTAAGACACTCTACTATAAATTGTAATCGTTTCTACTATTAACAATATTCATTCCATATCTTTGCAATCTACAAATATACCAACACAATCCCTCAATCAAGCAATCAAATAATATGTTCACATTGTAATTATAGGAAGTGTATAAATCTTGTCTAGAGGCTCCCTTTACTAACCTTATTTACAATCCCTTAACTCTATTTAAATAGCTTGTAATCAGTAATCATATTGTACATTCAATTCTCATCAATACAACTATCTTACATTGTATCAAGAAATCACAAAAGATCCTCCAAAAACCCCCTATCACCACGTCCTGCCACCTTCAAAAGAGCAGCCCATGCACCCGTTAACCCAGTAACCACCATGACAAACCACCACGAAACCTCAGTTCCTAACCCGCACAACACCGCTTCACTCCTAACGTCTCTCATTCTCAATCACTACGTCAAACTAAACCCTCTCAACTACACCTCATGGCACTTTCAACTCACCCACATCCTATTCGGATATAGCTTGCTCGGTTTCCTTGACGGATCCCACTCATCACCGAACCCCACCATCACTGGTGTTGACACAACTGAACAACCCAACCCCGCATATTTCTCATGGCTAAAACAGGGCGGCTTGATCCTTGGCGCCCTCATGGGCACCTTGTCATCCACCGTTCAAGCACTAATTGTCAGAGCCAAAACCTCTAAAGAGGCTCAAGACATCCTTGCACGCACCTATGCAAACCCCTCCCGAGCACACATTCTACAAATCAAGTACCGTCTTTTTTATTATTACGAAAACCACGAACCAATCTATAACCGACTATATGAACGCAATTAAAGCATGTATAGATCGACTAGCCTTAATGGGAAAAATCCTTGACCCGGATGACGTTGTCTCGAAAGTCCTAAAAGGCCTCGATTACTGCTTCAACTAGTCCGTGCTCGAGACAACCCAATATCATTTGAAGCCATCCACGAAAAACTGCTTCAACATGAACTTCTTCTCAAACAACAACCCCTCAATGACATTTTCCAACCTACTGATAACCACTGACTATCACCTAAACACCACCCACGCCTCATCCTCCACCAACCCAAACCCACGCCCTTTCAAGGGTCGCTGTCAGTGGTGTCGACAGGTTGGTCACGTCATAGTCAACTGTCCATATTTTCGCAAACTGTTTCCAACCATAACCTTCCCTAACCCACCAACACGCCAACACCAACCGCATCCCCAAGCACACACAGCCACCCACGGTGTTCCCAGCCCCAACCCCAACTACCTCCTCGACAGTGGGGCCTATCACCATGTCACCCACGACCTTGACACGCTAGCCCTTCACTCGCCTTATAAAGGCCTGGATGACCTTATCATTGGAGACGGTTCTACACTCAACATCGCAAAATATAGGTTCTTCCCAATTACCCTGCTCTTCAATTAAATTAAATAGCGTATTACATGTACCTCAAACTTCTCGTAATATTCTATCAATATCGAAATTGTGCCGTGATAACAATGCTTACGTTATTTTCTCATTGTCTTCTTTTTTAATTAAGGAAATCTCGACGGGTGCAACACTCCTCCAGGGCCGGGCTGAAGATGGAATCTACGAGTTGAGTCCGACGAAACCACTCGCCTATTCAAACCAAAAAGGCTCAACTTCGCTCTCATGACATCATAGATTAGGACACCCTACAATTGATGTTATGAAAACTATTAATAAAAAGTGCACCATTTGCTATTTCTAATTTTTCTGTTTGCGAATCGTGTCATATTAGTAAAAGCAAGAAACTACCATTTACAATATCGTCAATTAAAACCAACGCACCACTAGATTTAATTTATTCCGACTTATGGACTAGTCTTGTCTACTCTCGGGAAAAATATAAATATTATGTCATATTCGTAGACCATTTTAGTAAATATATATGGCTTTTCCCGCTAAAACAAAAATCCAAAACCACGCAAGTATTTAATCGGTTTAAGGCTTTAGTGGAAATATATTTCCTAAAACCTATCTGTCAATTCTTTTCAGACAATGGCAGTGATTTTAAAAAATTAAACCTAACATTACTCGATAATGAAATTAGTCATTTCACCTCGCCACCTCATACCTCGAAACATAATGGGTATGCCGAACGCAGACACTGTCACATAGTTGAAACGGGCCTCACTCTTCTATATCACACCGACCTACCCACCTCGTTTTGGCCATTTGCCTTTAGTAAAACCACTTATCTCATAAATCGTCTTCATACTTCAATGTTGAATGGCCATACACCAGATTCAAAAATGCATAATCTACAACCTGACTACACAAAGTTGCACAACTTTGGTTGTCTTTGTTACCCATGGCTCCGGCCATATACAAAACACAAACTCGACCATCGCTTCGTTCCCTGTATCTTTGTTGGCTACTCGTCCACCCAAAGTGTTTTTCACTGCCTTGACCGAAAAACCAATCGCTTATATACATCACGCCATGTCAAATTCATAGAAGATAAATTTGCCTACACTCGTTTACTTACAACCACGCCTACTCCCTTTATGCACACTATCCTCGATGAGTGGTGTCACCTTGTTCTAATAATCTTACCACCCCCTACCACTAATATACCCTCACCACAAATCACCCTTACACTCCAATCTTGCCCTCTCATTACTCAATTCAAGTCTACACTCGACGCCCCTTTCCTTCACAAAACACCACCACTTCCTCCGCTATGGACCCCTCTACCGTCCTAACACCATCACCTTCCACCTCTACCCCTCCTCGTTCCTCTACGTCTAACACAATTCCCAAACCCCAACCACCTCCTCCTACTCGCACCATTACTACTCGCCTTGACCACAATATACGAAGACCCAACCCAAAATATGCCAACCTAGCTCATGCTTCCGCTACTACTAACTCACTACCAAAAACCGTAAAACAAGCTCTTATCCTACCACAATGGCGCAATGCCATGCATGACGAATACAACGCCCTTGAACGAAATAACACTTGGAAGCTAGTCCCTTGTCAACCATCTCATAACATAATAGGATGCAAGTGGGTTTATCGAATTAAATATAACCCCGATGGCTCACTCAAACAACATAAAGCACGCCTAGTTGCCAAAGGATTCCACCAACGACCCGGAATTGATTACATTGCAACGTTTAGCTCAGTTTTAAAACCTACTACAGTCAGTCTAATTCTGTCACTCGTCGTCACTAACTCTTGGACACTACGTCAACTCGATGTCAACAATGCCTTTTTACAAGGCACATTGACCAATGATGTCTATATGGCTCAACCACAAGGTTTCGTTGATGTCTCCAAACCTGAATTTGTATGCAAATTACACAAAGCCATTTACGACTTAAAATAAGCTCCTCGAGCCCGGTACACTGAACTAAAAACCTATCTCATCACCTATGGTTTTCACCAATCAATTTTCGACTCATCATCATTCATTTTAAAAACAAAAACATGATGTATTTATATGCTCGTCTACGTTGACGACATCATAATAACCGGTCCAAATCACCAGCATTTACAACAATTTATCTCTAATTTAACTAAACGTTTCTCACTCAAAGACCTCGGACCGCTCTCGAATTTTCTAGGCATTGAAGTCACACCCAATAGTCTAGGTCTTCACCTAAATCAATCTAAATATATACATGATTTATTAATAAAATACAAAATGTCCGATGCTAAACCAAATACAACACCTATTGCCACCGACACCTATCTAATCCGTGAAGACAATAAACCAATTCAAAACGACTCTGATTATCGTGCCATTGTAGGGAGCTTACAATATCTCTCCCTCACTCGCCCTTACATTGCCTTCAGTCCTTCACAGTCAACCGACTAGCACAATTCCTTCACCACCCTACCGCTTCTCACTGGCTAGCACTAAAACGCCTTCTTCACTACTTTCAAGGCACCCAAAACTATGGCCTACAACTTTATCGCACAATTCCTCAACCACAAAGCGATAGAGATAGTTACATATCAAATACCAGATACATAATTTATCTTGGTCGAAACTCGATCTCTTGGTCCTCCAAAAAACAACGTGGCCTCGCTCTCTCAAAAACTGAAGTTGAATTCCGTGCTCTTGCTGCCGTCACCACCGAAACACTCTGGCTCCGTAACTTACTCACCGAACTCAACATAGCCATCACTAAATCTCCAGCTCTTTACTGTGATAATATGTCTGCCACACTCTATGCCAAGAATCCGGTTTTTCACTCAAGGATGAAGCATATGGCTCTTTCCTTCCATTTTGTTCGTGAACAACTACAAGTCGGCCACATCCGTATACAACATGTCGCAAGCAAAGATCAACTGGCCGATGCTCTCACCAAACCACTCCACAAACATCGTTTCCATGAACTACGAG
Organism: Heliosperma pusillum; assembly: GCA_022085475.1. Classification (NCBI taxonomy): domain Eukaryota; kingdom Viridiplantae; phylum Streptophyta; class Magnoliopsida; order Caryophyllales; family Caryophyllaceae; genus Heliosperma; species Heliosperma pusillum. The sequence continues at coordinate 22,873 of JAIUZE010015184.1, read as the reverse complement.
ACAAGATTAGACTCCTCCCTGCGACGTCCATCTTGAGGGGGCGTATTAACAATATTCATTCCATATCTTTACAATCTACAAATATAACAACACAATCCCTGAATGAAGCAATCAAATAATATGTTCACATTGTAATTATAGGAAATGTATAAATTTTAGGTGCTGTTTGGCCTAACTTTAAAAGTGTTTTTGTAACTGAAAAAGTAGTAGTTAGGCCAAACACTATAATTTAGGAAGGTTAAAACAATTTTTAAAAAGTCAAAAATTGGTAATTAGCCTCCAAAAGTAGAAGTAGCAAATTGCTACTTCTACTTCTACTTTTCACTCAATAGCAAAAAAACTTGTATTATTTTTGCATATTTTTTTCCTACCTATTTGTATGTTGTACTGTTGTAAACCCCATTTTCTCTCTAATCAATCTTTACTTCTCTCACATACGCCATCAAAGTACCCGATAATATCAACTCCGTATTTATAAGGTTGTAACCATTGCCTCGTATTTATTGGTGTCATTTGCTAGTTTCAAACTAATAGGTGCATGCGTAAAATTATAATTTTGAAGGGTAATTATATAGTTTTAGTGTAATTATCAAATGACTACATAAATTTTTTATATATGAATTATGAAGGGTAATTATATAGTTTCAATATAGAAAAAAAAAGTCGAATGAAACTAGTTAGGCCAAACATATGATATTATAAGAAGATAATTTTACAAAAGTTTGGCCAAACAACCCAAACTTTTCCAAAAAGTAGTTTATGAATAAGCTCCTTCAAAAAAAAAGAAACTCTTTTATATAAGCAAGGCCAAACAGTACCTTAATTTGTCTAGAGGCTCCCTTTACAACCTTATTTACATTCCCTTAACTCTATATAAATAGCTTGTAATCCGTAATACATTCAATTCTGATCGATACAACTATCTCACATCTACCCCTAGCAAATTAACAATCACGTCATTATATTCCTAGGCTAATCGTATAACAGTAGAGCATAAGACTGCCTATAGTTTCGAAATGATAGACTGAAATGTGCAAAATTCAAAGTTTTGAGGCGAGGCATAAGCCAACGCCTCTCAAGATTTTCGATCTTTCTCATATCCTAGAGAACTGCCATCCGATCATTATTTGGATTTAAACGGTGTTCTCAAATACCATGAGTTGCTCGCTACCGTCATTATTGATTGGATTAGTTCCGTAATTATTGAAAGAGTTCATCGATCCCGCAATAAATCGCTTTAAACACAGATGTGATCTTCGACTGTATTTCAATTTAAAATTAAAGAGATAAGAGATATATGTATAATGTATCCTAACAATAAGAAAATTGGCCACCCTTAAAGACAGGAGTATTAAACAGGCTACAGCTTGTAAACAGGATGCATAAACTAACCCGAACTAAGAGCATTGACTGAGTATTACACAGCCTTTAATTTGCCAGTAAGTCTCCCTTAAGACGGGCACTTTTCGTCTTGAGTTTAAGACGGACATAATGCGATCTATTCACAATATATGTAACCATTTTTTTTGATAAAAAGTAACGAGGAATTCTCTAAGCTGTAACATTTTGTCGTTAAATGGTCACTTTTTATAACAAAATGATGACATTTTCCCGTCTAAAGCTTAAGTCGAAAAGCGTCCGTCTTAAACAAGTATATTTAGGTATCTAGTAACTGTAGACTGCTGTCTGCTGCTAATAAACAGCTTGATTGGTACGGTATTATTCGGAAGAATAATAAAGTTTGCATTTTTGTATGGCTCTTTGCAATAATTCATCTAAAATTAAATGTTTTTGTTAAAATGATTGTTTGCTTATAAATTGACATTTATGCTAGACTAAGTACAATACTCGAAAAATGTCGATCAAAATGGCGAAAATCAATGTTGAGGTAAAATCGAAAGACATGATCAAGCCTATTTCTCCAACACCAAATCACCTTAAGAACCTTCAACTCTCCTTACTAGACCAGTTTGCACCTCCTTTCCACCCTCCTTGCATATTATTTTACCAACCCGAACTTAGCCGCTATATTAACTCGCAAACTACCACATTGCTCAAAAACTCGCTCTCAGAGACATTGGTTCAGTTCTACCCACTAGCCGGAAGGATTGAAGACAACTTATCAATCAATTGCAACGATGAAGGGGTCGAGTTTTACGAAGCTGATGTTTTAACAAGCCTGGCAGAAGTTATAGCGAATCCAGATCCTGAGGAATTAATCAGGTTATTACCCTTTGCATCTCTAAGCATTAACAAGAGTATAGTAACCGCGGTCCAAGTGAACCAATTTTCGTGTGGCGGTATGGCTATAAGTGTGTGCATTTCGCATAAGATTGCTGATGCAGCAACCTCTGCCGCGTTTACTAACGCTTGGGCACTTAATGCTCGAGGTGTTTCTAATAATAATTACACAAATTCGGTAACATTTGGTTCCGCATCATTTTTTCCTCCCATGGACCTGAATGGGATGTTTGACCTTGAAGGCGCCATTTGTAAGGAAAAGATTGTGACGACGAGGCTAATTTTCGACAAGGAGAAGTTAGATGAGCTGAAAAGGCAATGTGAGAGTCCGGCGACAAGAATGTCTTTGGTTTCCGCCTTCATTTGGAAAAAGTTCATTAAGATTGCCAAGGCTAAGACAACGCGTATCAAGATATTTGGTGCTTTGCAATTCGTAAACTTGAGGACAATAAAGAAGTCACCTATCCCAGAGAACTACTGCGGGAACCTTTTTGTGTCCACAGTCGCGCATACCTCAGTCGAACCAGAAATAAAAATGGATAACGCCGAGGCAGTAGGCAATCTCAGGACGGCTGTGAAACAGATTGATACGAGTTATTTACCAAAGATCAAAACAGGAGAGTGTTTTCGGGAACTGGCAAAGTTCAATGAGATGGTTTCGCACGGGGAAGCAGACAGTTGTGCATTCAGTAGTTGGATTAGATATCCAATTTATGAGATTGATTTTGGGTGGGGTAAACCTATATGGGTATCTACAACTACATTGCCATTCAAAAATATGGTATGTTTGTTACCCACAAAGTGCGGACAAGGAATCGAAGCTTGGATTAATGTGCTTGAACATGATGTTGCCATGCTTGAACAAGATCACGAGGTTCATTCGCTCGCAGTGCACAATATTCGAGCAAAACTGTAAGAAATTGATGGCAGAGGCAGAGTACCGTAACAGAAATGGATCAAAAACAAGAATACTTCGTTGCAAGATCATTTTACAACTTAAAGTAAAACACGTAATACAATAAGTACGAATTAGACACGTAATACAAAAAGTACGAATTAGACAGGATGAGTAAACTCGTTATGAAAATAGGTACTCCGTATGTATGAAATTGTAGAGTTATTTTAAGTTATGATCAACACCAAAAGGTCTTCAAAAGACATACGTCCTATAGAAAATGATCTCTCAATAATTTAGGGAGAGAGACTTTTTTGCAGTCATTTTCAGCGGCGATTCGAATCATCAATTAATTGGTATTCACTCTAGCAACCTACCCATGTTGTCATGCATTCTAATTATTAAAGAAAAACAACGAAGCTGAAGTGACCACCCTTGAGAGGGTTGACCCGAGTATTAAACTACATGTGATATGCATGCATTGCATAAAATATACAGAGGAATTCATAAAATAACGCATTTAGGCTATGTTACTCGGACTCGTTTAAAAGTATCCAACACAGGTGCGTGTCCAAGGGAAAATGAGGTGTCCAAGTGTCATACCATATCCGAGTGTCGAATATCGGACACGGGTACGCGAGAAAATTAGAAGAGTCGGAGTAACATAGCATTTAGGCCATGTTTGATAAACAACGTGTTAATATCGACTTAGTTTGGCAAGTCACTGTAATAATGTATTTAACTACTCCATAATTATCAGCTTCAATAATTGAACTACTTTGCCATTATCATCTTAAAATAATTGATTTTCTTACATGATTGCATGAACATAAGTTCGAATAACAGAAGAGCAAAAAACAGCCTATAGTTTCGAAAACTATAGACCGAAAATGGCAAAATTCAAAGTTGAGATAAAAGCAAAAGACATAATCAAGCCTTCATCTCAAACACCAAATCATTTTAAGACCCTCCAACTCTCCTATGTAGACCAGTTTGCACCTCCAATTCACATGCCTTTGATATTCTTTTACCGAAATCCACTTAGTGCGGAGAATACCATATTGCTCAAAAACTCGCTCTCAGAGACATTAGTTCAGTTCTACCCACTAGCCGGGAGGATTGAAGGCAACCTATCAGTCAATTGCAACGATGAAGGGGTCGAGTACTACGAAGCTGATGTTTTGGCAAGCCTGGAAGCAGTTATAGCGAATTCAGATCCGGAGGAATTAAAAAGGTTATTACCCAATGCACCTTTCGGGACTAACAAGAGTATAGTAACCGCTGTCCAAGTGAACCACTTCTCCTGTGGTAGTACGGCTATAAGCGTGTGTACTTCGTATAAGATTGCTGATGCAGCGACCTCTATCGCGTTCATCAACGCTTGGGCTCGTAAAGCTCAAAGTGTTTCTATATATGATCACACGACACTGGTTAATTTTGATTCGACATCACTTTTTTCTGTGGTGGACCTGAACGAGATCTGTGACCCTAAAGGCCGTGTTTGTGAAGACAAGATTGTGACGAGGAGGTTATTATTTGACAAGAAGAAATTAGACGCACTAAAAAAGCAATGTGATGACGAGCGACTAGGGAGTTCCCCCACAAAAGTAGAGATGGTTACCGTCTTTTTAAGGAAGAAGTTCATTGAGATTGTGAGGGCTAAGACAGCACCTCCCAAGAAGTCATCCATCCCGGTGAAGTACTACAGAAACCCTTTCCGCTCCACATTTGATTGTACTAGAACTGAACCAGAAACGGAATACACCGAGGCAGTGTGCACGCTTAGGACGGCTGTGAAACGGATAGGCACAAGTAATTTACGGAAGGTTAATACAAGAGAAAATCTTCAGGGATTTAATAGTTGCATCAGATTTTCGCTGTATGAGATTAATTTTGGCTGGGGAAAACCGATATGGGTTTCTATGACAGCATTACCATTCAGAAACACGGTATTTTTGTTGAGTACGAAGTGCGGAAAAGGAATTGAAGCTTGGATGAATGTGCTTGAACATGATGTTGCCATGCTCGAACAAGATCACGAGTTTCATTCACTCGCAGTGCACAATATTCGAGCAAAACTTTAATGTAATATAGCAGGAAAGGAAATTGACATCAGAGTACCATAAGAGAAGGGAAATCAAGAAAGGAACACTTTTTGTTTTAAAACAGAAAGAATTACCTCTTTATCAGTTGAATTTCAATGTACCATAGCACTCATCTATGTCAACATTGCAATATAGATTTAAGATATTTCTCTTCTTAATTCCACATTAAAATCTACTCCCTAATTATCACTTGATTTGTGTTGCTGATTTCATTGTATTTCTTTCTGCTTTATTCGTAGAAATCGTAATAAAATGGCTCAGTTAGCCCAAAGAGCCATTAATATGAAAAATCACTCTTGCCTATTGTCAAAAAAGACAAAAAAAAAAATCTAATTATCAATCATCTATATTTTGAGGAGTTATAAGCTATGTTACTCTAAAATTTCACTTGGCTACCGTGCCGCGTGTCCGACGCCTACTTGTCCGACACCAACACGACACTTCGACACGCCACTTTAGACCAAAAAATTGAAAACTTCCCACAAAATAGCCATATCCCACACTCGACACCTGTCAGACACGACACCCGTCTTGAAGAGTTAGAGTAACACTGGTTGTAAGTACAAACGTGATTGATTGCTATATTTACAAGCATATAAGGGATCAGTTTAACACGTAAATTACAATCCCCAAATCCGCAAATCACACAAACAAACAAATCGTTAAGCATACTATACTCCCTCCATTCAACTCCACACTACACTTATCTTTTTTCACGTTTGCCAACGCGCGTTTTGTATCGTAAATATAGTTCGCTACGTATTTGCAAAAATTATACAAGTTAAATATTTTTAATATACTCTTAAAGACGAATCAAACAAGATCCCACATGAATATATTTTCTCTTATGCATTAGCCGGAAATTGAAAGATTCTTCCGACTTGTGAATAGTGTCAAAAATAGAAACCTACCATGTGGAGTTGAATGGAGGTAGTATATCTACAGCTAATTCACATTTAAAGAGGCAAAAGAAAAACTAATACTCTAGTAACAAGTTCCATACATTAGAGAGACATGCATGCATTTATATATAATCAAGTCCAAGTGCCTTCAAAGAGCGGTGCTGTCGGAACACAATCCGGCCCGAACATCTTCACCAAATCCGAGCATCGAGGGTTAGACTCGGTTTCTGGTCTAAGCTCTAAGCCCAATTCCTCCTCTATATCATCAGAAGCCGATATAAGTATAAATTCACACCCTTCATAATTCAGAAAATCGGCTGGATCATCCGGCCCAAACCGCTTGGATCATCCGGCCCAAACCGCTTATTTCCAAATCGACCCTGAAGGTGGGCTGGAAAGACGGCTTTCCGCTTACTCTGCACGCCTCTGAAATCAGATCTGGACCCACCTTGCTCCGGATTCTTAACTTGTATTATGAAGGAACCCTCCCGCTCAATGTTGAGCTCGTCCTGAGGCTCGTTTTTCGTGTCTTTGGGTGGTAGTTCTAGCTTGTACACTAGATGAGTGTGCATTTTGTTTTCTGAGTATTTGTGCCTCAGGATGCGGTATACACCTTCCCCTAGTGCTCGCGCCTTAGGGTTTTTTCGATGTCCCCTCGTCTTTGTATCATATTCTTCTGTATTTACGCAGCACATTGTCTTAGGTAAACGACCACCGGAAATCATAAAAGTTATTGCAAAAAATTACAGTAGTTTTACCATGCCATTGTATTGTAAATTACTAAATTTTCTCGTGTGCCCAGTATTCGCTACTAGAAGTTGAACCCAAACAGTCTCTGATTTCTTGATTTTAGCTAGTTTCTGTTTTTATCATATCATACTGTCAGGGTGGCCGCAAAAAAATGTTACTGACATTTCACTGCGTAAGCCACACTGAAGAGTGGCTTAAGCAAGTACGCAAAAACACGTAAGACCATCCCATAAATCCTATAAACAAACGAGTAATACATAACAACATACGGGTTTCGTATGACTTTACTTGTATATACACCTAGCATCATTTCATAAAGCTACACAAGATTCAAGTGTACATACCTTCTTGAAGAGCATCTTTAACGTCGTTGATCTTTGTAGTAACCATCTCTACGAAACCAAAAAAAGGCAGACTCTTTTTACTAGGATCAGGGAGAGCCTTCTTTCCCATGACAATTAATCTAAGCAAAGGTTCATTTTCTATATTCACTTCCTGCAATCATTTGCAGAAATTTCAACCACGTCAATTACACTCAAACCACCATTCAATTTTAGAGCATCATACAAATGCCCTTAGTCTTGTTTAAATGTTACTCGATTTCAATGATTGTGTAAACTAGTGTTGCGATTGGTTTCAGCACCTTTAGTCCATGTCCTCCTTCGGGGTGCGCTTTAAGGCGCTTATCTTCGTCGTCATCACGACTATGGCTCGAACCAGGGCTAGAAACTCCAGACTTGGCTCCTTCCTTGCCGGAGTCTGGGGACTGCTTCTGCTCTACTGCTTTTTCACCCGATTCTGGGCGTAGAATGATGTATAGCCGTTGGACGTCATCTGCACTATGAGCTTCTTCTCTGTTTACTTTCGGGCGGTAAAAGAAAAATATCTCCCCTCTTTCCTGGTTGTTAACAAATTTCTTTCGTAAAATTGAACAAAAAGAAAACAACAAATGCCATTTAATCACATGAGAATTGGTCACATTTTTCGTTAAAATGGCTACATTTAGCCCATCTTTAGCTGAAGACGGACCTCCGTCTTCAATGAGAATTTGCCTTTAATCAACTAGTAAATGCTAATAATAAATGTATAAATAGCTCTCATTTTTCTAACTCTATGTAAATCTTAAACATGAAACAATAAAAACACTTATGTTCAAGTGTTCACTCACTTCAATGTTGTTCCGTTTCAATCCAAATATTGCTAGTTAGTCTTAAGTAACTTCAATGTGTTTCCAAGAAATCAATAAATGTGATTAAATAAGCAAAATGTAACAAGTAAAATCTTAACCTATAAAATGTTGAGACTTGTGACCATCAATACTCATCCAAACAACTTCATTTCTTAATCCAATAAAACAAATCCAACAAAAGAAAAAAAAATATTAGAAATCTAACAATACAAAAAAAGATGGATAGCTCTATGATGAAGCTTGTAGGAGTAATTGCCATTATGTCATTTTCTTATGCAATTATCGGGTCCGATGCTAGTAACTCTTTTGAGCATCCTAAACCTAAAGACCCATGGTTCAATTTGCCACTACCACCACAACCACGACCTGGGTTTTACAAGTTTATAGGCAATTGCATCGATAAAACAACCCGAGAGTGTGGACTAAAGATGTATGATGCCATCTTCAATTACAAAGACATCATTGATAGGTCTTGTTGCGAGAAAATCGTAAAGGCGTCATACCTTTGCAATCGTTCTTTGCAATACGTTCTAGGACAATTCGACAAGTTCAAGTATGATGCCGCTTTTATTTCCGATAGAAGCAACATTGTGTACAAGAATTGTGAGAAATCGCTCAAAGAAGATATTATTGCATAAGGTTTTATTAGTAGATTATACTACCAATAAATGTATTTTGATTTTGGATCGTGTCTCTAAACTAGAAATCTTATTAGTTTTAAGTTTTATCATTACTGAATTCTCGAGTACTTGGTGTGTCACATTCCTCTTATAATTCTAAAGATGTAATGCAACTAATTATCATCTATCAAAATCCAATACCCTCAATCAATAACTTCTTAAGGTTTCAAAAGGTTTTCTATTTCTATCTACGGAAAATTCACGTGGTACCTTTAAGGTTTGATATTTTGCACGATATGCCCAATTTTTACATCCGAAAATGTTTAAGAGGCCATAACTCGTGCTTACAAGCTCAGAATGTGACGATTTTTTTTTTCAAATCGAACATCTTTTCGAGAACTACGAATTGAAAAAAAAATTGTCGAGTTTGGAACTTGTGATTCAAAGTTTTTTCGATAAAAGAAACTTTGACATACAAAAACTCCTAGCCACGATTTCCGAATACGACAATTTTTTTTTTAAATCGTAATTCTCGGAAAGGTGATCGATTTGAAAAAAAAATCATCATTTTCTGAGTTCGTAAACACGAGTTATGGCCTCTTAAACTTTTTCGGATAAAAAAATTGGGCATATCGTGCAAATTGTCAAACCTCAAGGGTACCACGTGAATTTTCCGGATTCTATTTATGGTAAAAGTAACTAAATGTGGTGCAACCAAGCTAAGTGACCAACCAATCAAAATCGAATACAGACGGTAAGATTACGAACTTCTCCAGGCCGTAAGATTATGCACTTCATACCTTAAGTAACTTTACGTGTTGTTAGGATGCCTTACCAAATTATTTGAATTAATCTCTTGGTTTTTCCACGTGCTCCCGGAAAATATTACTCCCTACGCCCCAGTCATTGTTTTTATTTTTGATTTTGGAACAAAGACTAAAGAGAAGGGAAGGAACCATACGTGGGTAATGGTTTGAATGACAAATGGACAATAGTTATTGGATGATCAAATTATTCATCAAAAGTCTTCCCAAAGCAAATGACTGAGATGCCACATTGCTACGGAAAGTCCATCACAAAATGTTGTTTTGCGTCCAAAGTAAATGACATACGATGTTTCTCGCAAGTCCGTCGCAAATTGTCATTTTGCAACGGAATGAAACTTTTTGTGACCAAAGTAAATGACGGACGATGTTCGTCTCTAAGTCGGTCACAAATTATCATTTTGCAACCGAATGTACCTTTTCTTCTACTAAATCTTCCGTCACTAAGCGACTTTATTTTTGCAGTGGAGTATAATTTTGTCGCTAAAGAAATTTTTTGTTATGTTTTTTCTGAAAAACAGAGTGAAACAATAACTTCTACTTCATAGCTAGGAATCGAGTTACCTTCATATTTGTATGTTTTAAAACCACGGAATTATCCTTTTACTTGTTCCAATCAAACAAAATACATACAGGAGGAAACATCTCTCACTAATAGTCTAATATTTTTCGCGCCCTTTTCTTATTGATCATATTTTTCGCGCTCTTTTCTTATTGATCATTGCCTAATGTAACTCTTAAACAAAATATAGGAATGGGAAGTGCACATTCCGTGAAATCAAACTTCCTGAAATACGTATGTTCAGAAGTACTACGTGTCTACATCACCATAGTACCGGCCATAGTATATTTAGAATTTAACAATATTTTCCATAAATAACAAAATATTAACGGTATTATTTTCTCTGTCTCGGTCAATTGTTTGTCTTTTCCATTTTCAGGTATCTTATTCATTTGTTTACACTAGTTTTAAACTCGTGCAAATTGCACGGGTTTGAAATTTCGATTATATTATTGTCAAATAAGTTTTAAAAATAACGATGATTTGTATTGACCCGTGCAAATAGGACAAATCCATTACTTTTCACTATATATTCGACTTTTGTCTTATTTATATTACTTAACCGATCTTAAACTTAAGACGAATATTATCGAATCTATGCTCATTTACATCTTAAAAGGTTTAATTGGCTCATAAGTCCATATCCTCCCTCATTTATATATTTGACCCGCCCCATATAAATTAGGATCGTCCATTATGAACCCTACTTATAAGTTATCACTCATTGTACACTTAACCTCACACTTTTGCCGCCTGCTAAATCAAAATCAAAAACCCAATTCTTTACTCATTCATTCTTAATCATCCAGCTCATTTCACTTCGATCTCATAATTTTCATATAAACACCCACAATCAATATCTATGCTATCTAATCTAATCTTATAAATTTCTCATTCATCTTGAAATGAAGTTCTTTCGAATTATTTTTGTCGGTTTGCTCTTTAAAATTGTACTACTTAATCTTTCATAACTATAATCAATATCCCTAATTTTTATTTCGAGAAAATATCCTCATCTGTAATTAAATTATATTTTTCAAGAATTTTTTTACTTTTTTTGGGTTTTTGCATTTTTTCCATTTTTTTACAGTAGTAAAAAGTAAATTTTCAATGTAATCGAATGATCAATCTGTTGTAACTAAAATTTTGATGATTTCTTTTAATTATGTTCCAGAAATTTAACATTTGTGTAATTAATTATGTAGATCTAGAAAATAAGAAATTTATTCATTATTTTGACCATAAACGATTGGTAGATTTTTTTATTCTTATAAATTATTTTCACAATAATAATTATTACTCTATAGTTTTAGATAAATAATTTGTTTTCACTTTTTTTTTTTTTATCTTTTCGGGTATAATAGCGAAAATTCTCTCAAAAATTCCATCGTTGTAATTATACTTCTTATTTCTGAGTTTCTCAGCTCATGACTTCTTTGATTATTTGATTACGGTTATATAATTTATTTACGCTATATTTTTATGTTTTTGAATATATAATCATACGAAGATAGTATAGTATTGCTCAGTGACATATCAAGCCTCATTTGTAAACATAAACTATGGTCTAATTAAATTATGTACATTAAAGTGGTTTATGAGTGGTAGTGTAAATTGGAAACAATTAATTCCCACCTAAGAAGTGGGCCCTAAAATTTCCTAAATTTAAGGATTGTATGACAAGTAAGGCTAGTGGTTGTTGCTTTAATAAGAAGAGATTTCTATATTAGAAATGTTTTAAATGACAACTTAATCTTCCACATTTATTATTATCCAATTATCATCTAATAATTTTTCTTTGGTCTCTATTAGACCATCACCAAGCAAGGATCAACTTAATTAGGTCACCACCCATATTTACTCTTAATCCACCTTATTTATCTTGACCCATTTTTCTCCTCCCAAGCAGAAGGTCATGACCTAGATCATCAATCCATTTACTTTCCACTATATCAATTTCTTTGTCTTTTTTTCTTCTTCTTTAAATTGTGTTCCACACCAATTAAAAAATGCCACATACAAGGTCATCAAGGTCATGTGATGACCTCTTTGAGGTCATGGGTCATTGAAGGTCATGTTAATTTGGTTGTTAATTTGAGATTAAGGTCACTCAACAAGGTCATGACCTTCCCCATGACCTTGTTTGGGGATGGTCTTAAGAGTCGTTCAATTGCGAGAGTGATCGTAGGCATAGAGGGGCAAAACGGCTCTTACTAATTCTCAACTCTCTACATGCCTCATTTTTATTTGTGCCAAAAAAAAAGTAAATAAATACACAAATTCTCATTTGTGACGGACCGACCCGTCGCAAGCTTGCGACGGGTCAATTCCCTCTCACAAAATGCAAGTGGGGGTGCAAGTGGGTGGAAAATGTAGCCCCCCACTTGCACCCCACTTGCAATTATGTGAGAGGGAATTGACCCGTCGCAAGCTTACGACGGGTCGATCCGTCGCAAGCAAGACTTGCTGAAATAAATAACCTCAGGTAGGATAAATGGACTTCTCATTGGCGGTTGTATGGGTGAACTTGAATTGGAGGTTGTCATGGTGACATGAAACTATATACACCCAAAATATCTAAGACATTTATTTTATCATCAACCGAAAATGTCGGAGCTTGAAATACTACTCTATCCGCTCCATATAAATCACTAGTTTTAAACCAAAAAAGCTACAGTTACACTCGGTGTATACGAGTAGTATTGTGACATGTGACAATTGTGGAAATATGAGATAAAATCATTAACTTTTGTTTTGTTATATTTTTGGAGCCAAAATTTAAAGCTCAAATTTGAAATTTGAATTTTTCAAAATTTATTATATGTATTAGTTTTTCAAATTTGGTAAATATTTTTATCTATTTCTTTTTTTTTCTTTATCTCTAACATTGCTATAACATCGTTTATATGGTTTACTTAATAGGTATTTTTATCAATTGATGCAATATTATTGTAAATTGATTGAAATTATTACATACTACGGAGTAATATTTTATATGAATAGTAAGTATAATATTTTATATTAAATATTATTATTAACGGCAATCTATATGATGGCAAGATATAATTATTTTATATTAAATATTATTATTAATTAAAATACCAAAATAATCAAAGCTCTTAAAATTTCCCTCCCATATTTCTCATCTTTCCCTTAAATAATCAATTTTTTCCCTCCAAACCTTTTCATAATTCCCTCGCCAACTAGTAATAGATTCCTCCACATGTCAAATTTTGATTGGTGGTGTATAGAAGCTTCTATACACCGAGTGTAACCGTAGCATTTTCCGTTTTAAAACGAGCAAAAAATGCACGAGTTGCAATAACACGTGTTTTCATTGGATAATAGAGGATATAAATAAAGGTTATTAAGTGTTTAAATTCGTGACAATATAAATAATCACAGTACAACTAATTCGACGTATGTATAACTTAAGTCACTAATTGCTACGGATTTTTTATGAGTAACTCACGGCGATTTCTTAGGAGTAAATAAACGATACTTCGCGTACATATAATTAAGTTACTTGATGCAATTGTATACCTTAAAAATATATTGTAAGCAGTTGAATTTGTATTTTTAAAGGTTAAATTGAATGAGTAAAATCACAATAAAAATAAAAATAGAAAATTCCCACGGTACCCCCGAACTTTAATAGTTTTCCCAAAGTACCCAAATTTCGAGTCGAGAAACTGTCAGTGGTCATAACTCGGGTTTACAAACTCGGAAAATGACTTTTTTTTTTCAAAATCGTTGATCTTTCCGAGAGCTACGATTTGAAAATAAAAATTTATCGTATGTCAAAGTTTTTTTCACCGAACAAACTTTGAGTGACCATATCTCTTGGTCACGAGTTCCGAACTCGCCAATTTTTTTTTTTTCAAATTGTAGTACTCAGAAAGATGAACGATTTGAAAAAAAAATTGTCATTTTCCGATTTTTTAAACACGAGTTATCTCCACTTATAGTTTTTCGGAGCAAAAATTTGGGTATTTCGAGCAACATGTCATAGTTCGGGGGTACCGTGAGAATTTTCCGAAAAAAAAATATAATGAAATTGTGTACGGGGACCACATTTAGAAAAGTGTTTTTTTCTCTCCTTATATCAAGGAGCCAATAGAATTGCTCTAAATGTTTTGGCTTTTACATAATGAAGATTTTAGATTATTTCACAAAAGAAGAAGAACGTATTGGAAAATGCTGTATTATTAGTGACGTGTTACGAACTACTCCATTCCGGTTATTTTTTCGCCTTTCTTATTTCTTTGTGAGCCGTATTTTAATCAAATGCAAACAAATGATCGAGAGTAGGGACAGAGGGAGTATAAATATTTCTTCAAAATAGAATAAAAAAAATTTTCACCAATAAAATAACTTAAGTTACCTCTTTTTTCTAATTTTTAGTGCTTTGATAAATGAAAATAACATGTAATCCATGGAGGGAGTACTTCCTCCATCGTTCTATTTTCTTCCCAATTGCTTTTCTATAGTCTCGAACGACTGTATTTTCCAACATGTAGGTCTTATTTTTTTTTTTGTCGAAAATTAAACTTTGTGAAAGATGGTTTGATAATAAATATATACGAGTACTCCTCCGTCCCAGTTAATAATTTACATTTGACTTATTTTCCCCTCACAAAATAAAGCAAGTATAAACAATTCACTGCGACAGATAAAGTAATTCATGTTTAAGTCTTATGCACAGTGGCGGACCTAGGACCTTAAGAATGGGAGTGCACAACTAGACGGAAAAAAAAACTCGGACAATGTAGTAAATTGATTATGATTAAACTCCATAATCGTCATAACTCATAACGTAGTATGTAAACATCATGCCAAAAGAATTACAAATTGTTTAAAGTATCAGACGAGGGAAAAAAAATCATCATTTTTTGAATTATTGATGATTTTTATTAATATTAACGAAAAAGGCGTATTTCTCTCTATCTTGATTGTGAGCACTACTAAATGAGATTCTTTTATGTGTTGTTTTAGTGGATTAAAAAAAAACTCTAAATTTTTTGTATTTTTCTTTTAATTTAATAAAAAATGACACATAATACTCCGTATATATACATAATTGTGCTTTTAAATTTGTAAATTAGAGTTTCAAGGTTGCGCAAATTACACAAATAATTTAGGCGAAAAAAGAAAGAAAAGAAAGATATTACTCTCTCCGTTTTTTTATATATGACGTTTTGCTTTTTCGAGGTAAGCCTTTGACTTTAATATTTCAAAAAATATATTTGTTCAAAAATCATAAAGATGATACCATTGAATTCCTTACGAAAAACTCTTTCATATGAGTATACATATGATAATATTTAAGGCGATTAAAAGGAAAGGGAAAAAAGGAAAGTTATAGAGGGAAAAAATGGGGTATAAGAGGCTAGAACCCACGACTGCATGTATTATAGATGCTATCTCTATCCGCTGCGCTACACTCGATGTACTGCTTCTTAGTTCACGGAAATTGTATAAAACACGGATTTTAACTTTCTTTGAAAAATAAAAAAAAATCGACCAACCAAGGGTGCGCACGTGGGGTGCTGTGCGCACCCCTGGGTCCGCCACTGCTTATGCATTAATAGTTTTTATTCTTTAATATATTTAAAGTCAAAGTTTAGTAGTTTTGACGTCCAAAAAAACAAATGGTAGAGAAAATAGAAAGTTTGAGAACAATAGCAATGGAAGAACTCTCATGCCCCATCATATTTCTCCATTCCCTATTTAATTCACAATAGATGACCCTTTTTTTGTCTTGGAAATGGACAATCTAAAGACACTCACAACTTTCTACCTCCAGTAGGTCTTGCTTAAGACGGGTCGGATCTTACAACGGGTATTTTGTGAGAGAAAATGGGTAGAGGGGACAAGGTGGGCTCCCCCCATGTGCTCTCCACTCACCCTTGATGGGTATTTTGTGAGAGAATATGGTATCCGTCTTAAGCTTAAGACGGATACCTCCGTCTGAAATAAGAATTTGTGTTCTACCTCATACTCTCATAGACATCGCCTATCACATTTCCATATGTTATGTTTGTCACCTAAAAAAAATTGTTATTTTAGAACTTGATTCTTAAAATTAATAAGAAACTTTATGGTTTAATAGATGAAACTTTAAAACAAAGTTCTCTAATGTTCTTGGTTTCAATAATAAGAACTAGCTAGTACGAAATAAATCCTTAATATTTGTATTATATGCATTGATTAATGTGTAATTTAATTCTCAATTTCTAAGTTGATACCATATTTAGAAAGTATTAAATGCTTAAATACTAGGTAAGGGTTATATTTAACATTAAAATAAGAACTATTATGGCTAATGCTCTAACGGAGTATTAATTACTCTGTATGTATTATATTAAAGATAACATTATTTCTTGTTTGAGGCCTCACACGATTAACTGATCCCATTATATAAAGAAACAACTTATTTATCAGCCCTACTGGTAGAATTTTTTTTATAAAATTGGACAGCCTCACGTTCGAGAATCTAGAATTTGTGTAAAGATAAATAAATGATTAAGACAAATGAAAAATGAGATGATAGAGTATTAATAAGAAAAAGTTGTTATAAGAATACTAAAAGGCACACAAATGATTGAAACGGAGAATATTTGATATAAAACGGTAATATTCATATCTATGAAAATGAAAGATTAAGAAAAACCTGAATTTCAACTTGAGGGTCATTTCTAGTCTTTAGTTCTTGACCGTGTCCCATTAATTTTTCCAGTAGATTTTGCTTGTGACAGGTCGGATCTTGCAACGGGTATTTTGTGAGAGGAAATGGGTAGAGGGGACAAGGTGGACACCCCCATGTGCTTCTCCACTCACCCTTGATGGGTATTTTATGAGAGAATATGGTATCCGTCTTAAGCTTAAGACGGATACCCCGTCTTAAATAAGAATTTGTGTAATTTTTCTTGCTGCGAGTTAGAAGTTCGAACTACACTTTAGAATTTATCCGAGAGAATAATGTTATTATGTGAGACAGTAAAGGACACTAGTCGCTATAGTACGTTTTCATTGACACGTTTTTAACCAGATACGGTGTACGTGTCACTCTTCGTCAACCGAATGTTAATCAGGTTTTTACGAGAAAATGTCGAGTCCTTCAGAGGCGGTTCTAGGATTTCATGTACGGGGTGCGTAAAATTTTGTAACAATTAAATTATCGTGTTATATGAAAAAAAAATGGTGTAGTTGGATAAAATGTATGGACTATATTGTGATATAACATTATATAAAAATTGTTCTATACAAAAATTGATCCCATAACCTGTAAGTGAAAAATAGTATTAAGTTATTAACAACAACTAGACCCTAAGAATTAATGTGTTTTTTTACTAAACAAAATTGTACGGAGTAATTATTTTGGGAAAAGGTTGGGGTGTAGGTGCAGATGCACCCACTGCACGTCTGCACCCCCATCAGAAACACCACTGGAGTCCTTTAACAGCAAAATCAGTTAGACATGGCAAACGGACCGGGTTGCGCTGGGTTCGTGTTATAAGCATTTATGTAGTTAATCATGTAATAAAACAATGTTGTATAACAAATACTCGTATAAGCATACATTATTTTAAAATTATGAAAATTGAGATAATTTATCCCATTTTTTATTAGTTTCATTTGCTTAAACAAATATTTTAAATAAATTTATCTATTTACGGGTTAGCTAGGTTAGGAGTCGGGCGAGTCTTCACCCGTAATGTGTGGGTTATTATCAGTTGGGGTCGATTTCAGGTTCGGGTTATATATCAAACAATTTTTTCGCGAAAATTTTGGACAACTTACAGTTTATTTTACAGGTCGTGAGCAAACTAAATCCGTTTCAATTTGCAACATGTTCGGTTTCTATCGAACCTGGTTCGGTCGGTTTCGTGTCGCCCAAAGTTGCCAACACCTATCTTAACTAATATCATTATCTTTGTATTTCGCGAAAGTGGTAATTAGCCCCCATATTGTTGGTCAATTGTGAGATTAACCCCCATATATTACAAATGTAGCAATTAGGCCCCATAATTTTGATAAAAAGTAAAATTGATCTGAGCCCAATTTTTTAATTTTTGATTTTAACCAAAATTGCACCAAAAATCCTAATTCTATTCATTTATATAATTTATAACCAAACAACACTTACTATAAATTTAAATATTTGTATATGCAATTTATTACACATTTTGGAGAAAAATAATATTTGAATGAATTACACAAAATAGAAAATTCTTAAACGTAATTCTTATGTATGTAAGTTATAGTAAAATTATTCAAAAGAATATTAAATATTATATAAAAATTATGTTAAAAAATTAAATAAATAATTATAATTATTTAGTGTACAATGAGGTTGCTCTATTTTTTTTAGTGAAAAGAGAAATTGAGTTGAATTTCACTTTTTGTCAAAGTTATGTGGTCTAATTACTACATTTATAATTTATGGGGCTTAATCTCATAATTGATCAAAGTTTAGGGGGCTAATCACCACTTGATAAAGATCTAGTATGTCGACTTGCAAACATATCAACTGGGTCGAGTTCGTGCTGGGTCAATTTTGGATTTTCTGGTTTTGGGTTGGGCCTTGTTACTTCGGGTTTTGATCATTTTCGGGTCAACTATTATCAAGTTATTCCTGAATAATAATCTGTTTGCAACAATAAACATTCATGTAGGGTTATAGTGGATCAAGTCAATTCGGATTGCAGATCAAGCCCAGGTCTTGAGTCTGGGTGTCAAGTCGAGTTACTCGGATCGAGTATTTCGAGCCGAAAATTTTGCCGTGTCTAATATTATTCACTAGGTCTCCCTTGTGACGGGTCAGACCTTGCGACGGGTTTTTCCTCTAACAAAATGGGTAGAGGGAACATGTGGGGCACCCCCCATGTGCTTCCCCTTTTTCCTTAAATGGGTCATTTGTGAGGGGAAGTGGTACCCGTCGCAAACTTGTGACGGATACTGCCCGTCACAAACAAGAATTTGTGAATATTATTATGTACCTAGTAAAAGGTAATAAAGTCGAAAAAAGATGCATCATTGATTTTAATTAATTACAAAACCAAATTAAAGTTAAGGTGTTGGTCAAACATATGACTTGTGTGTCTAGCTAGTGTGCGCAAGGCGCTCGTGGTGCACGAATCACATTATGTGTCCGCAATTCAGATCATACGTACACCTTCTTCTATGTTATAAATTATCATCACTAAAATCTCTAATTATTTTGCCTTGCCAACCTCGAGTGCCTCGTGGGTTTCAATTTTTGTTTTTACTCCATTCACTTAATTTACAATGTCTCTTGTCTTAATACACTAGTTGCGCTATTTTATTTTATTAGAAAGTTTCATTTAAGACGGATCAATCCGTCTTAGATTTAAGACGGGTTAAGCCCCCTCACAAAGGGCAAGTGGGGGTGCAAATGTGGGGCTCCATTTGCCTTCACTTGCACCCCAACTTACCTACAAGGAAAAATTTACATTGATTGGTTCTACATTTTCCATGCATATTACTTCCAATTTTTTTTTTAAAGAATTTTTTCATAGATACCATGAAAAATTATGAGGTACTTATTAAAGCATGAGTAATTACAAGGTGTAATATAACAAGTTTATAATTAAACTTATTACCTATAAAGTAGAATTCTCCTAATATGGATCTAGTTTTTTTTAAGACCTTATTTAATACGAAGTAGGTACTTAATACTACTCCAGATAACTCAAATTCATTGGTGAAATTGAAAACTTCAAGTAGAATTTTTTTTTTACCTTTTTATTTTGTTAAGGAGTATTAATTTGGTCTCTTGAAATTTTAACTAACCTTACTTTTTAAGTCTTGATTTCATTATTGCTTTAGGTAAAATAAGTAAAAAAAAAAAAAGTAATCCAACAAACAAATTGATTGTGAATGGAACAGTCTTGATCAATGTTAAAATCAAGAGTTTGACACTCAAACTATCAACTTAAATAAAGCACAACTAACATATTCTTATTTTGCAAACAAAAAACCAATGTATATTATATAGGATTTATAACTTTGACTAAAAAGAATTTTTTTACCATAATCTATAGGTTCATTGGTTAAATTTATTTGTAACATATAAATAGAAACACTCTTTAGTGAAGACATTACTCCAATAAATTAAAATCCCTCATCACTAAATCAAAAGAACAAAAAAACCATGGAACTCTTCTTCCTTTGTGGGATGGTTCTCTTCACCTCCCTATCTCTAATATCTCTTTTCCTCCTCCACAACCATCGTTCTGCCCGGGGGTATACGTTACCCCCGGGCAAGATGGGACTGCCTATAATAGGCGAGTCCTACGACTTCTTATCAACCGGGTGGAAAGGCCACCCGGAGAAGTTCATATTTAGTAGATTGTCTAAATATGAGCCTAATCAAATTTTCAAGACATCCATTTTAGGAGAAAAAGTGGGTGTAATGTGTGGTGCGGCATGTAACAAGTTCTTGTTCTCGAACGAGAACAAGTTAGTAGAAGCATGGTGGCCGAGCTCGGTTAACAAGATTTTCCCTTCTTCAACTCAAACTGACGCTAAGGAAGAAGCTAAGAAAATGAGGAAATTCCTTCCTACTTTCTTCAAGCCTGAGGCATTACAAAGGTATAATGTGTTAATGTTACACTCCTACATTACAACTTGGCATAATCAATTTACGCAAATTCTCTTTTCAGATGGCTGAATCCGTTTGAAATTAGGATAAATAAAATGCAACCATTTTACGATAAAATAATGTGAACACTTGCCGCTTGTTTCAAAGTTGGCATCAATTTAATATTGTTAAGAAGTGATAAATTTAGTTATTACTTTTTGTTACTAAATGGTCACTTTTCATAATAAAATGATAATATATATATTTCTCGTCTTGTGTTACGTCCGTTTTATGGGAGACTAGCTGATCGATTCAGCTGATCTAGTCTAAGACCATTTTACGACATACAGCAACTTAAACCTATGCACCTCATTTCATGTCTAAGGTCATCCTATTGAAATATTTGCCTTGTTTAACTCCATATTCTTTGTGATGTATATATATTAATTCGAGTCGGGTCGTATTTTGACATGTCTGATAATAGGTACATTCCCATAATGGACAAGATCGCAATCCGACACATGGAAGACGGGTGGGAAGGAAAAGACAAAGTAGAAGTATTCCCGCTAGCAAAACGTTACACATTTTGGCTAGCATGCCGTATATTCTTAAGCATTGAGGACCCGGTACATGTAGCTAAGTTCGCTGACCCATTCAACGACATTGCAGCCGGGATCATCTCCGTCCCAATCGACCTACCGGGAACACCATTTAATCGAGGAATTAAGGCCTCGAATGTAGTGAGACGAGAGTTGAGGGCGATTATAAAACAAAGGAAGTTGGATTTGGCCGATAACAAGGCGTCTCCTACGCAGGATATATTGTCACATATGTTGTTAACTCCGGATGAAGATGGACGATTTATGAATGAATTGGATATTGCTGATAAAATATTGGGATTACTTATTGGTGGACATGATACTGCTAGTGCTGCATGTACATTTGTTGTTAAGTTTCTTGCTGAACTCCCTCATATCTATGATGGTGTTTATAAAGGTACTTATTTACGATTTACCTAATCCTTGGGTCGATGAGTTAGTTTCATGTAAGACGGTTTCATATTTATATAGTCGCCTTACCGCTAAATTGAACGCAGAGCAAATGGAGATAGCGAAATCAAAAGCACTGGGAGAGCATCTAACATGGGAGGACATACAAAAGATGAAGTATTCGTGGAACGTCGCGTGTGAAGTGATGCGTTTGGCACCTCCTCTTCAAGGTGCTTTTAGAGAAGCCCTCTCCGATTTCATGTATGCCGGTTTCCAAATTCCTAAGGGCTGGAAGGTACTTCTTTTCTATCCTAAGAACTCCATTAAGCATAACGTTTGTCTCAGTTAATAGTTTATATTTTAAGTAATTGCGAGTATATGAAAATGTGACACCAAAATGAGCACCAATATTACATTAAGGGGTATATACGTCCTCCCATTTTCTTACTTCTCATTTCCCTTTTTAAGATCAAAGTTCACGAGCTTTGACCATAAATAACTAAAAAATTAATTACTTTTATTAGTAAAATTAATATATTTGCAATCATATCAAAATATATTTCACAAAAAAGGTATATATGTACATTTAAAAATTTACGTCAAAGTACAGTCTTAGAGACGGCATAGAAGCAAACCAATCATTTTAACAAGCCACTTAAAATTGGACTCACACACATGCAAACTTACATGCTTACATCATGCAGTTATATTGGAGTGCAAATTCAACACATAGGAACCCGAAATGCTTCCCGGAACCCGAGAAATTCGACCCGACAAGGTTCGATGGGAGCGGTCCAGCGCCATACACGTACGTCCCGTTCGGTGGAGGCCCAAGAATGTGCCCAGGAAAAGAGTATGCAAGGTTGGAAATACTGGTGTTCATGCACAACATTGTGAAGAGATTTAAATGGGAGAAACTTATTCCTGAGGAGACTATCGTCGTTAATCCTATGCCTACTCCTGCTAAAGGCCTTCCAGTTCGCCTTTATCCTCATCTTAAATCTCCTGCTGCTTAATTAATTATGTCTTTTGTTATTTAAGTTGTGTTAGTATTAATCGTACCATTAATTTTGTTAATCCAAAATAAATAGTATAGTTTGTTGCTATGTATACTCATTTTGTCCCACTTGATCAAATTGTCTTAATAATGGAATATTATAGTTTAATAAGTCTTTTTTTTCTTTGTTAAG
>JAIUZE010015183.1:0-52868 GCA_022085475.1 Heliosperma pusillum | reverse complement strand
TGTCTGGAAATCTCTCTTTTCTTAAATGCAACCATACAAGATCCCCTGCTTTGAATTCCCTTGCTTTCTTAGGCCCCTTGGACCTAGCTTTGTACAACTCATTGGACCTTTCAATCTGCTTCTTGACTTGCTCATGAATCTGTATCATTTGCTCAACTCTTTTCTTTGCACCATAGCTTGCCTTGTTTCCTTTGACTGGTGCTAGGTCTGTAGGCATGAGAGGATTAGTGCCATAAACTGTTTCAAAAGGACTTTTACCTGTGCTACTGGAGGGGGCTCTGTTGAAGGCAAACTCAGCTTGTGCTAGCTTGAGGTCCCAATCTTTCAATGACTTAGAAACAATGCTCCTTAAGATCTTCCCTAGTGTTCTGTTAGTGACTTCTGTCTGCCCATCAGTTTGGGGATGGTGAGAAGTACTAAACAATAACCTAGTCTTCAATAGCGTCCACAAGGTTCTCCAGAAATGGCTCATGAACTTTGTGTCTCTATCTGAGACAATGCTTCTAGGGACCCCATGTAACTTGACAACCTCCCTAAAGTATAGTTCAGCTACCCCCCATGCATCCTCAGTCTTCTTACAAGCAATGAAATGTGCCATCTTGCTGAATCTATCTACAACCACCATGATTGAATCTTTTCCCCTTTGAGTTCTAGGTAAGGCTACAATAAAATCCATACTGAGGTCTTCCCATGGCTTGTTGGGTACTGGAAGTGGTGTGTAAGGGCCTGCTTGAAAGTGTGCCTTGGCTAGTTGACAAGATCTGCATCTTTTGAGGGCATCTTGCACATCACTGAGCATCTTAGGCCAATAGAACTGATCTTGTAAGATGTCATAGGTCTTCTGTACCCAAAAGTGACCAGCAAGGCCATTGGAGTGAACCTCTTTGACCAGTAGTCCCCTATAAGGTCCCTTAGGCACACACAGTTTGTTTCCATAGAATAAGTATTCTTCTTGAGCTGTGTACTTGCTCCCTTTCTTGACTTGCCCTTCTTGGTGTACCTCCCATTCATGCTTGAAGTCTGGGTCCTCTTGATAGAGCTCTTTCATAAATTCAAACCCAAACACCCTTTGCTCCATGAAGGTCAACATTACAGACCTTCTAGACAATGCATCAGCTACAACATTGTTCTTGCCTTCTATATACTTGCTGGAGAATGAGAAGGATTGCAAGCACTCTACCCATTTGGCATGCCTGGGGTTGAGTTTGTGTTGTCCATTGATGTATTTGAGAGCCTCATGATCAGAATGAAGCACAAAAGGCTTAGGCTTCAAGTAGTGTCCCCCATGATTCAATGCCCTCACAATGGCATAGAATTCCTTGTCATATGTGGAATAGTTAAGCTTGGCCCCATTTAGCTTCTCACTAAAGTATGCCACAGGTTTCTTTTCTTGAGTAAGCACAGCTCTTATGCCAAGACCACTGGCATCACACTCTACCTCAAAGAGTTTGTTAAAGTCTGGTAGAACCAATATTGGAGACTTACACAATAGCTCTTTGATAAGATTGAAGGACCTTTCAGCCTTCTCATTCCACTTGAACTCTCC
Source organism: Heliosperma pusillum (assembly GCA_022085475.1). Lineage (NCBI taxonomy): Eukaryota > Viridiplantae > Streptophyta > Magnoliopsida > Caryophyllales > Caryophyllaceae > Heliosperma > Heliosperma pusillum. The sequence goes on along the minus strand of JAIUZE010015183.1, from coordinate 51,322 downwards.
CTTCTTCATGCACTCAGTAATAGGGGCCATGATTGAACTGAACCCTTGTATGAACCTCCTATAGAAAGATGCCAACCCATGGAAACTTCTTACATCAGTAACAGTTTGGGGAATGGGCCATTCCTTGATTGCTTGCACTTTCTCAGGATCAACTGCTACCCCTTTCTTAGAGATGATGAACCCAAGGAAGTAAACCTCAGGCTGCATGAAGGTGCACTTCTCTAGCTTGCCATACAACTTGTTTTCTCTTAGGACCTCAAACAACAACTTCAGATGTTGCAAATGTTCTCCCTTAGTTGAACTGTAAATAAGAATATCATCAAAGTAAACCACTACACACTTGCCTAAGTAAGGCCTTAGGACCTCTGTCATCAACCTCATGAAGGTGCTAGGGGCATTAGACAACCCAAAAGGCATCACCAGCCATTCATAGAGCCCATGTTTAGTCTTGAAAGCTGTCTTCCATTCATCCCCTGCTCTTATCCTCACTTGGTGGTAGCCCTGCCTCAGATCAATCTTAGTGAACACTTGAGCCCCACTTAGCTCATCCAGAATATCATTAAGTCTAGGTATGGGAAACCTATACTTGATGGTAATGTTGTTGATGGCCCTACTATCAATACACATACGCCAAGTCCCATCCTTCTTTGGCACAAGCAAGGCTGGTACAGCACAAGGACTGAGGGACTCTCTGACATAGCCCTTGTTGAGTAGTTCACCTACTTGAAGTTGGAGCTCTTGTGTAGCCTTAGGGTCACTCCTGTAGGCTGGCTTGTTGGGTAAGATAGCTCCAGGCACTAGGTCAATGTGGTGTTCTATCCCTCTCAGTGGTGGCAGTCCACTAGGAAGCTCAGTAGGGAAGACATCACCATAACTTTCTAGGATAGATTTGACCTCTTCAGGGATAACAATGATACTCATCCCAGTCTCCTTGACTAGCAATATGTATACAGGTTGTAGCTCACTTAGCTCTTGTGCTATTTCTGATTCACTTATCAACATGACTTCTTTGGAAGCCTCACTCATGGGGTTTGGGTTGATCTTTAAAGCAGGTGGTAAAGGTGCTAGGGTGATCTTCTTCTTCCCATACTTGAAGGTGTAAGTGTTGTCTCTCCCATGGTGTATGGCATCCCTATCAAACTCCCATGGTCTCCCAAGCAGAAGGTGACATGCATCCATAGGTAGAACATCACAAAGACTCTCATCCACATACCCTTTACCAATTGAGAAAGGTATAACACATTGTTTATCCACCTTGATCTCAGCCCCTTTGTTTAGCCATCTGAGTTTGTAAGGTAGGGGGTGGTCTTTGGTGGGTAGAGCTAGCTTGTCTATCAGTGTTTTGGAGGCCACATTAGTGCAGCTTCCCCCATCAATAATGAGGTTACATACTCTACCCTTGATGGTACATCTGGTCCTAAAGATCTGGTGTCTTTGGTCCTCTTCCAAAGGTTGTGGTTGAGTATGCATTACCCTCCATGTTACCAAACTTAACCCTGCATCAGGCTCTATCAACTCCTCACTAGCCTCTACCTCAGGCTCTTCCATCTCTTCATCACAGACCAACACTTCATCATCTCCCCAATGGATTACTTCTAGGGTACTCAGAGCCCTTTTAGATGGACATTCTCTAGCAAAATGTCCATACCCTTGACATTGAAAGCACTTTTTGAGAGGGGTAGTCTTCCTTTGGCCTGCCTCAACAGCCTTGCCTTTATCAAGGTTGAAAGGAGTCTTAACAGGAACCACAGGTTCTCCTATCTTAACTCCTACAAAAGGTTTGAAGGTGGGGGTTCTGGAAGGTGTCTTAGAAGCACTGGCCTTTCCTTTTCCCAATTTTTCTACCCTTAAAGACAAGTTGACAGCTTCCTCAAAGGAGTATATGTTTTGTAGCCTGACTTTGCTAGCTATCCTTTCATCCAACCCCTCTAAGAACCTTGCTATCTTTTGTTCAGATTTCTCAACAACCTCACATTGCAAAGTGAGTTGTTCAAAGTCTCTTAGGTAGGACTCTAAAGGTCTTTGGTCTTGCTTTAGGTGAGTAAGCTTAATGAACATGTCTTGAGTGTAGTCCCTAGAGACAAACTTAGCTCTCATTTTCTTTTTTAGTTTGAGCCATGACTTTACAGGTTCTTTCCCTTCTCTAACCCTCAAGGTTTTCATGTTTTCATACCAAAGTGAGGCATAGCCTTTTAGTTTCATGATAGCAACCTTAAAAGCCTTTCTATCAGTGTATCCTTTAAACTCAAAGACTCTTTCTACAGACCTTAGCCAATCTAAGAAATCATCAGGGTTCAAGCTACCTAGAAAGTCAGGAATCTCTACCTTGATATCTTTGTCTTGGTGTCTGAGAAGACTGTGATCTGAGCCATCTGAATCTGACATTTCAAACTGATCTACAGGTTGTCTCCTCCTTACTCCACCTTGTGGGAAAGGTGCTCCTCTTCCTCGACCTCTGCCTCCCCTTGTATCATTGTTCTGTTGGCCCTCAAGGAGTTCATTGACAGATCTAGAGACCTCCATTACAGTTCTGACAAGATCTTGAACTGTGTTTTCAATACCTGTGATTCTCTCTTCACTCATGGTTGTATTTTGTGTTTTTAATGTAGTTAGGTAGATGAACTCACAAACCAAAGCTCTGATAACCAATTTGCACTGAAACTATTCAGAAAGACAACTAAACAATGACAATTTGATTGAGATTCAGACACTTTGCAAATACTCTGTTTCTGTTTGAATTGATTGTTAAAGAACAAGGATAGGACCTTAATCAAAGCACAAAGCCAATGATTGAGGGTTGAACTTTGATCCCAGCACACAGCTAAGGACCCAAGCTCACTTCCAAGCACAAAGCAAAGGAAGTTGTCTCAAGCACACAGCCAAGAGATGCAACAGAAACAAGGTTTCAGTTTTATGTTTTACTTCAAATCTGATTTGCATTTCATTAGGTAAAGGCCTTATATAGGCAACAAGGATACAACTCAGACGTTAGGAGATATCTAGGGCCACAAAGGCTTACAACATGAAACAAAATAACAGCTACAAACTTGCAGGAAAACTGACATAAAGTAGATAAAGCAGAAAAGTAATTCTAATAGGACAATCTGCCTTAATGGGTTTGTTGGGGTTGAAACTGGTGGAGGGGTGGACTTCTGAGCTTGATTCTTGAGCTCAACTGAAGTGGGATGGATGCCAAAGGTCCTTCTAAAAGGCCCTCGAGTTTGTTTGATCATAAAAGGAAAGTTTGATAGTGACATGTTAACTACTGCAAAAAGGCTGAAATCTGGACAGTCTGAAGTTGTCCCTAAGCTAACTCTTTGTGTGTTTGTTTCTGGGGAGGGAAGTCCTGGGGAAAGTTGTAGAGGACCTTCCCAAGACATAGGTTTGAGGGTTGGTTAGGCTTGTTTGATTGTGTGGGGCCCCATGGACCTTGTTTAGAAAGGCTGTGATAGGCTGTTTTTGGCTGAGGGCTGTTTTTGTTGGGTTGGGTTTGTTGGGCTGTTGGCTGAGCTTTGTTGTGGCCTAGTCTTGGGAAGTGGATGGCTAGGCTTTGTTCTGGTTGTGGTGGTGTTGTCTTAGCAGGCTTGAAGTGGTTGTGGCTTGGACTGAATAGAACATTGTCATAGCTGGTCATGGTGTTGTCTGAATGTATGTTGTTGTTTTGATGTTGAGTCTTGTCTTGAGTTTGTGTCTTGTCTTGAGCTCGTGTCATGGCTCGTGTCTTGGCTTGGTCACATACTCCCGTTGCAACAACATTCTCCGACCCCGCCTTGTCTTTAATTTCCAAGTCAAACTCTTGAAGTAAAAGAACCCACCTCAAGAGCCTTGGCTTTGCATCCTTTTTCACTAACAATTGTCTCAAAGCGGAGTGATCCGAGTATACGACAACCTTAGAACCAACAAAGTATTGCCGGAATTTTTCCACGGCATGAACAATGGCTAGCATCACCTTTTCCGTCGTAGAGTAGTTGACTTGGGCTTGATCAAGAGTTTTGCTTGTGTAGTAGATTACATGGTGCCTCTTGTCCACAACTTGGCCAAGCACCGCCCCGACCGCATAATCGGAGGCGTCGCACATAACTTCGAAGGGAAGGCTCCAATCCGGTGATCGGATTATGGGAGCCGTCACAAGAGCCTCCTTTAACCTACAAAAAGCGCTCAAGCAAAATTCATCAAATACAAATGGTGTGTCTTTGAGAAGAAGAGAAGTTAAAGGCTTGGCTATTTTAGAAAAGTCTTTGATGAAACGTCGGTAAAATCCCGCATGGCCTAGAAAGCTTCTCACTCCCTTCACATTAGTAGGGGGTGACAAGTTTTCTATTACCGAAACCTTAGCCATATCAACTTCTATGCCTCTCTTGGACACGATGTGACCAAGCACAACCCCCTCCTCCACCATAAAGTGGCATTTCTCCCTATTGAGGACGAGGTTGTGCTTCTCACACCTTTGCAAAACATTAGACAAATTCAAAAGCCCAAGATCAAATGAGTCTCCATGGACACTAAAGTCGTCCATGAAGACCTCCATACTCTTCTCAAGAAAATCGGCAAAAATTGCCGTCATACATCTTTGGAAAGTCCCCGGAGCATTACAAAGCCCAAAGGGCATCCTCTTATAAGCATAAACTCCTATGGGACAAGTGAATGTGGTTTTCTCTTGGTCTTCCGGGTGTATGGGGATTTGGAAAAACCCGGAATAACCATCTAGAAATGAATAGTAAGAATGCCCCGCCAACCTTTCAAGCATTTGGTCAATAAAGGGGATGGGGTAGTGGTCTTTGAGGGTGGCGGCATTTAATTTGCGATAGTCAATGCACATCCGCCACCCGGTCACGGGTCTAGAAGCTAAGAGAGTCCCATCCTCTTGTTCCACCATAGTTACCCCTCCTTTCTTGGGCACTACATGGACGAGACTCACCCAAGAGCTATCGGTTATTTGGTAAATTATCCCGGCCTCTAGCAACTTCATCACCTCATTTTTCACCACTTCCGCCATCTTAGGGTTCAACCTACGTAGCCCATCTACCTTAGGTTTGCTACCCTCCTCCAAGACAATCCTATGCATGCAAAGATTAGGACTTAACCCTTTGATATCATCAATGCTATATCCAAGTGAACCCCTATGAGTTTTCAAGACTTTCAAAAGTTCAAGTTCTTGGCCTTCACTCAAATTGGCATTAATGATAACGGGATAAGTCTCTCCCTCACCTAAAAAAGAGTACTTAAGTGAGGGAGGTAAGGGCTTTAGTTGTACCTTTGGAGGGAGAAGGCCCTCCACCTTCTTTATTAGCTCATCATCTACCTTGTGGTCATCTCCCATCTCCTCATCATGGAGTGCCACTTGTAGAGCTTCTTCCTCACACTTCTCTTCTTCATGCACCTTCTCAACCACTTCCTCTATGACCTCTACCGAGCATGCTTTGTGAAACATTGGTCCCTTCACTAGATGAGGAAGATTAAATTCAAGGGTTTCGTTTCCCACCCTAAAGGTTAGCCGCCCGTCCCTCACATCAATGAGGACTCCTCCGGTAGCCAAAAAGGGCCTACCAAGGATGATGGGAGTGTGGCTATCCTCCGGGATATCTAGGACAACGAAATCCATGGGGATCAAAAATTTGCCAACTTTAACGGGTACGTCCTCAAGCACACCCAAAGGTTGCTTAACGGACCTATCCGCTAGTTGTAGAGTCATAGAAGTGTGGGTTAAACTTTCAAGTCCAATTCTTTTAGCAATAGTTAAGGGAATGACACTTACACTTGCACCATTGTCACATAATGCCCTTGAAATCATGACTCCCCCCACAACACAAGGGATAGAGAAGCTTCCGGGGTCCCCAAGTTTTTTTGGCATTTTGAAAGAGTTAGGATTAATGAGGAGAGCACTACACTCCGCCTCCATAATCATAACATCTTGGGTACCCAAAGTTCTCTTATGAGTCAAGATGTCTTTTAGAAATTTTGAGTATGTGGGCATGTTTAGTATAACATCGGTGAAAGGTAAGGTCACTTCAAGTTCAAGCATTTTTCTAAATTGGGTGAACTTGAAGTTTTCCTTAGTTTTCAAAGCTCTAGAGGGGTAGGGAATATCGGAAACAACAAGTGGAGAACTAAAAGATACCTTTGGAATGGGAGTTTTCTTGGTTACCTTAGCTCTTGCTATTGGTTGTACCTCTACTCCGTCATCATTGACACCCTTGTTCATCTCCTCTTCATAAGGCATAATCTCGATATACCCATCTTCTCCCTCTTTTGGTTGATCATCTTCACCCTTGCCATCATCTTTTAACTCCAAGGTAGGAGTCAAAATGGGCTCTTCAAATTCTTCTCCTTCCTCAACATGCTCATCATTTGGAATCTCATCATTCATCACATCCATGTAGGGGTTATCAAGCACTAGTCCACTTCTTAAAGTCACCGCACATGCATGGTGGCTTGATGAAGCATTCTTGGAGCTTTTTCCTTGAGCAAGTAGACCTCCCGGAGGCCTTTGAGGATTGTTCAAAGCTTGAGAAGCTAACCTAGCTTCCAATTCCCTCACCTCTTTCTTGTGAGCATTGGTGACATTTTGCAAAGTCAAGTTGTTTTGGATTTCTATGTTTTTGACTAATTGCAAAACTTCACTTATTGAAGGATCATTCTCTTGGTGGGGTTGATTTGTCAAAGGAAGGGCAAAAGCATAGTCATTCCGACTACTTGAACCTTGGTTGTTGCTTCTTTGGTTGTTAAAGTTTCCTTGTTGATTGTTATGGAAATTTCCTTGTTGCCCCCTTGAACCTTGATTGTTGAAATTTGACCCTTGGTTGTTGTTAAAATTTGACCTTTGGCCTTGGAAAGATTGATCGGGAACCCCTTGACTTGCTTGATTGTTTTGATTGCCTTGGTAAAAATTACCTTGGCCTTGATTGTTGAAGTTTTGGTTCCCTTGATGTTGATTCCAATTTCCTTGACCTTGATTCCAATTACCTTGGTTTTGGAAGTTACCTTGGTTATTGTAACCTTGATCATTGAATTGTTGATTTTGGAATTGGTTTGATCCTTGACCTTGTTGAGAGTTGTTGAATTGATTATTGTAATTTCCTCTTGAAAATTGACCTCCTCCTCTAGGTTGAGAAAAACCCGGAGGGTTGGAAGGTTGAGTTTGTGTGTGTTGAGGGTTTAACACATTTTGGCTTTTGTAACTCATGTTTGGGTGAAATTTCGAATTATGATGATAGAAATTGGAATTTGGGTTGTAAGCTCCTTGACTTTGGAATTGAGGCCTTGAGGGCCGTGGGTTGTTGTTGACTCCTTGAAATGCATTCACATGTTGGTAGTCATTTCCTCCTTCATTGTTATAAGAAATATTATTCCCACAAACTTCAAAGGTGTGTCCATACCCATTGCAAATTTCACAAGTAGGGGTTTGATAAGCTTCCACCATAGGAGGTGCATAAGATCCACTAGCTTAATTCACATGATGGCCTTGACTTTGATTTTGAGCCTTTTGAAGCTCGGCAAAACCCTTTGTAAAAGTTTGTGTGAGCAAATCAATCTTGGCATTGGTATCCGCATTTGAAAAGTTCTCACTTGGGTACATAGAACTCCTCCTCAAGCTATTTCCTCTAGAACTAGTACCATAGCTAGATTCCGACTCAACCATCTTCTTAATCAATGCCGCCCCTTGTTGGTCATTCAAATGATCAAAACTTCCCCCCGCGGAAGCATTCACCATAGCCTTGGTTTGAGGGAGGAGAGTTTGATAGAATGTTTGAGTGACATACCAATCCGCAATTCCATGATGAGGGCAACGGGCAAGTAAGTCAATGAATCGATCCCATGCCTCTCCTAAGGATTCTCCATCCTGTTGTTGAAAGGTTGTTATCTCATTTCTTAGCATTGCCGTTTTGGAGGCGGGGTAGTACTTGCTTAGAAACTCCTTAGCCAAGTCATCCCAAGTAGTGAAAGTGTTTGGAGGATGGTTATTCAACCACCTCTCCGCCCGGTCTTTAAGGGAAAATGGGAACAACATGAGGCAAAGGGTTTCCTCGGGCACACCATTCCTTTTCATGATTCCTACCCTACTTTTGAATTTTCTCAAGTGGGCATGAGCATCCTCATCGGGGAGGCCTCCAAAGCTATCCCGCTCAATAGAACTCATTTGAGCCGGGTGAATCTCAAAATTATTTGGGGCCAAGACACCGAAATTGATTGGAGATTGGGTATCATCGTGGTTGGGACGGTTACGATCACGTAAAGTCGTCATTTGTGGTTGATTTTGTTGTTGAGGTATTGTGGGTGGTGAATTTGGTGGTGTATTTTGTATTGTATTGTAGAAGGGGTTTTCAAATATGGGTTCAATGGTGTTGTTTTGTGGGTGATCGATTGTTGGAGTGGATGTAGAAGCAATTGAAGTATTGGCTTGTTGATGGCTAACTCTTCTTGAATTCCTAACCCGAGCAAGTGTATTGGCACGGAGAGTCCTAAATAACCTTTCGGGCTCCGGATGGCTCAAGAACAACCCTTCACCCCTAGGCATGCACTCAAAGCAACTCAAAAACAAGTTAGACTCCTAGTGTGTTTTTGGGCACACTAGGGAAAGACAATAATGCAAGGCACTCTACAAATAATCTAACAACTAAAAACCAACAAAAACAACAAGTAACTTGGCTAAATCTAAGACACAAAACAAACTACGAGTTTCCTTACGCCATCCCCGGCAACGGCGCCATTTGATGATGGTTTCGTCGTCAAAACAAACATCAAAAATAACCCAATAAAAGTAGTATAAAGGGGTCGAATCCACGAGGATGGAGGGGGTCAACTACTAGCTTGATCGCGTCCTATTCTAGCCTAATAAATGTTGGATTGGAAAGTTAACTAAAAACTAGGAAAAACAAGTAATAGCTAAATAATAATGATGAAAACAATTAAGGGAAAGACTAAGGTGAAGGGTTCACCTTAGGGGGATTAATGGGCTAGTCGGGTAATTAGCAAATGGGTAAGTAATTCGAGTAAAATCAATTGCTAATGTCTCAACAATCAATAATCATCAACAAAGCCATCGCATTTGTCTCAAATCACCCATATAAACACTAGTCTAATCATTTCTACCACCGTCGCTTAAGAAATAATCAAACCATGCTTGATAAAATGGGCAACTTTCGTTCACACATTTCATCAAACACTTTGTGTGCATATGAGCAATACCCAAATTATTTACCACAAATCTACTAATTACCCAACCTAATACCCCACATAATCCTCCCTTAGGCTCCCCCTAAACCCTAGAGAAGAACTACTCACACATACTAAGGGGAATCAAAGCACTAAAGGCAAGAAGGAGTTCAATAAACATCATGTTAAGAGATGAACAATTAAAACAATCAAATGATAAACAATAAACTAGAAATGGAAATTAATTGCATAAACAACAAAAAAGATGAGAAATTTAATACCAACAAGCTTGTATTAATGAAGAGGGAGAATGTCTTCGACCCAAAATCCTCAATACAAACCCAAAACTGAAATGAAAGACTAGATCTAGCAACTTGAAATGAGAAACTAAGCTTGATTAAGGAAAGATTAGGAGAGTGATTAGGGACTAATTTAGGTTACAAATTATCTAGGGTTTTGTGCTAAGAGGAATGTAAAAACTGCTTACAAAATAATAAGAGGAGGGTATATATATGTATCTCGAAATTAAGGGAGAAATTAGAAGAAGAGGGCGAATTTTCAGCCTTGTGTTCATGGCCGGTCGACCGGCCGCCGGGCCTCTGACCGGCCCGGAGCACATCAGTAACTTCAGGAACTTCGTCTTCAAAATCTTCAAAATTCTTCTAAGTATGGAGAATGGGGGTCCTGGCCGGTCGACCGGCCGCCGGTCTCCCACCGGCCTGGAGCACCATTTCACTCTCATGGGCATTCTGTTGTATGTGCAGGCCGGGTAGTCGACCGGCCGCCGGTCGACCGGCCGGCGCTACCTGGGCCTTTTCTTCTCTTTCTCAACTTTTTCATTTGTGGAGTTGAGGTCTAGGCCGGTGGACCGGCCGCCGGTCAGAGGACCGGCCAGCACCGCCTGATACTCATTTCTTCATTCTTCTTCTCATCTTCGAATCCCGACTCGTGGATGACCTTTATGCTCCGATTTCTTCATTTCCGGCTTAGTTCCTACAAATTAAGATCGACATTCATAGTACGGGAAATCGGGGAGCAAAATGCAATTAAGGGCACGCAAATCCGTGTAAACAGACCGAAATGGGGACGAAAAAGAGGGAAAAAGAGGGAAATGGGGACGAGTCCTTAAGTGAATATTGGGATAGATTTAATCGATTGTGTGCGTCTTGTCCCCAACACCAAATAAGTGAATAACTCCTTCTGTTTTATTTCTATGAAGGTCTTTTAATTAACAGTTGGTCTCTCTTGTGACGGTCACAAGCTTGTGACGGACTAAATGTGACCATTTTATGATAAAAAGTAACCATCCATAAAATGTTACCAGTCATATAATGGTTACATTTTTCATAAAAATGGTCACATTTGCTCCGTCACAAGCTTGTGACGAAAAGTGCCCGTCACAAATGAGATTTTGTGTTTAATTAAAGATCGATGTTATATAGATGCTGCTAGTGGAGGGATTTTAGCTGAAAAAACACTCACTGAAGCTCGAGATTTGATTAATAATATGGCATTAAATACTCAACAGTTTGGTTCTAGGACCGATGTAGGAGAAGTAAATGGAATAAATAATGTTGACCTTGCGTCAATAAAAGACCAAATGCATGAAAATTCCCAAAACATTGCCACTCTAACTACCATAGTATCAAAACTTGTGTCGGATCAGTCTAAACCCGTTGTTTGTGCTCTTAATTCTGATGTAGTGTACACTGACAATGCTGGTCAGTCTCTTATGTCTGCTGATTTTGAAATTATTAATGCTTTGGGGGGGTTTAACAATAACCAACAAAGAAAATATGACCCTTTCTCAAATACATACAATGAAGGTTGGAAAGACCACCCTAATTTAAGGTATGGTTCAGGCCCTAGACAACAAGGCTTTCAAAATGATTGTAGGCCACCGAACACCCAACCCTCTCCTTCATTAGAGGAGATGATGAAACAGTTAACTACCACCGTGAGTCAAGTTCATAATCAAAGCGTGTCATATCAACAGAAGACTGACTCTCACCTACAACAAATTAGACACACAAATGGGTCAAATTTGCACTACTCTAAGTAACATTCAAACAACTTTAGGGGGTAAATTACCAGCCCAACCTATTCCTAATCCTAAGGAAAGTGCTCAAGCGGTAACACTTAGGAGTAGTAAGATCTTAGGAGAGTCTGTGGTAAATAAAAATGTAATTGAGAAAGAACTTGAGGTTCAACCTTTAGGAAAACCAGAGGCGGAAAAGGTAAAGAAACTCACAAGGATAAGAGTCTAAAATCTGATTTGAATGATTCTAAATTTAAAGACCCTCCCCCTTTCCCGACAAGGTTTGCTAAAACGAAGAAAAATGAGCTTGAAAATGAAATCTTGGAGACGTTTAAGAAAGTGGAAGTAAATATACCCTTGCTTGATGCTATTAAACAAATTTCTAAGTATGCGAAATTTTTAAAAGAGCTTTGTACTAATAAAAGGAGTTTTAAAAGTGCTGAAAAAATAAGTATGGGGGAAAGTGTGTCGGCTCTCATTCAAAGAAAAGTTCCTCCTAAGTGTCATGATCCAGGGATATTTTCTATTCCATGTACTATTGGATCGTCTAAACTTGAAAGATGCATGCTTGACTTAGGAGCTTCAATAAATGTCATGCCTAAATCTGTGTATGAATCTTTGCGTGGTGAGAAGTTGGTCAAGACTGATGTCATGATTCAATTAGATGATAGATCGTATGCATATCACTAGGCGTCTTAGAAGATGTTCTTGTTCAGGTGGGTCAATTAATTTTTCCTGCAAATTTTTATATTCTTGATATGCGTGAACCTCGTGATGCGTCTAATGTCCCATTGCTGTTCGGAAGACCATTTCTCAAAACTTCTAGATTTAAAATAGATGTGCATAATGGAATTTTAACAATGGAATTTGATGGTGAAGTTATCACATTTAATATTTTTGATGCTATGAAGTATTCTGATACAATTGGAAGTGTGTGTGTTGTTGATTATATTGATGTTATTGACTGGATTACACAACAAATCCTTGACTTTGACCATGCTATTGAGGTGTCTGATATGACGGGAACTTCTATATACCCAAGTCTGATATAGTGAACCTACGCTCTCTTGATATTGATCGAAACCCTACAAAACTTTCCTTGCCTGTAGAAAGTCTTAAACTTGTTCCATCTATTGCTAAGGCACTTGCACCTGCACTTGAACTTAAACCCCTTCCTGCTCATATAAAATATGTTTTTCTTGGTGAAAATACAACATTGCCTGTGATTATTTATAGCTCACTTTCAGAAAAACGGGAAGAAAAATTGGTAGAGGTCCTTAAAAAATATAAAGAAGCCATAGGATAGACTTTAGTTGACATTAAAGGCATTAGTCCCACCCTTTGTATGCATAGAATATTTTTAGAAAAGGATGCTAAACCTTCTAGAGAACCTCAACGTAGACTAAATCCCTCAATGTTAGAGGTTGTTAAAAAAGAAATGGTAAAGTGGAGGGATGCTGGAGTTATATACCCTATTTCTGATTCCAAGTGGATCAGTCCTATTCACGTCGTCCCAAAGAAGTCGGGTATAACTGTAGTGGAAAATTGATAAGGGAGAACTTGTACCTACAAGAGTGTCTAATGGGTGGAGGGTTTGCATAGACTATAGAAAACTTAATAAAGCCACTAGAAAAGGCCATTTCCCCTTGCCTTTTATTGATCAGATGCTAGAAAAACTTGCCGGAAAACCATTTTTCTGTTTTCTAGATGGTTACTCAGGTTATACCCAAGTACCCATAGCACCGAAGACCAAGAGAAAACAACCTTTACCGGCCCTTTTGGTACTTTCGCATTTAGGCGAATGCCCTTTGGCTTTTACAATGCACCTGGAACCTTTCAGAGGTGTATAATGAGTATTTTTTTCTGACTTGATTGATAATTGTTTGGAAGTGTTTATGGATGACTTTACTGTTTTCGGTGATTCTTTTGACTTTTGTCTTCATAATTTGTCACTGGTGTTAAAAAGATGCGTAGAGACGAACCTCGTTTTAAACTTTGAAAAATGTCATTTTATGGTCGAACACGGTGTCGTGTTGGGTCATATTGTGAGTTCTAGGGGTTTAGAAGTAGACAAAGCAAAAATAGATGTCATAAGTTCTTTGTCATACCCAACTTGTGTGCGTGAGGTTAGATCTTTCTTGGGGCACGCGGGGTTTTATAGGCGGTTCATTACAGATTTTTCAAAAATTTCATCTCCTCTATGCTCTTTGCTTGCTAAAGATGTTTAACTTTATGTTTGATAATGCTTGTAAAGACGCCTTTGACACCTTAAAAGACATACTGACCTCCGCCCTGTTATGCGCCCACCTGACTGGAATTTACCTTTTGAAATTATGTGTGACGCTAGCGATAAAGCCGTAGGTTCAAACCTAGGTCAGAAAGCTGATAAAGAGTCTTATGTGATCCATTATGCCTCAAAATCTTTAGATTCTGCCCAATGTAACTACACGGTCACTGAGAAGGAAATGCATGCTGTAATATTTGCCTTAAAAAAATTTCGACCATATTTACTAGGTACTAAAGTGATAGAATACTCTGACCATTCGGCATTAAAATTTCTTCTAAACACGAAAGAGTCTAAACCACGATTGCTGCGTTGGATGCTTTTCTTACAAGAGTTTGACCTGGAAATTAGAGATAAAAATGGGGCTGAAAACCTAGTCGCTGATCATTTAAGTAGAATAGTTCCTAAGAGGATTGGCCTATTATGACCGAATTCTTTCCTGATGAACAATTGTGTTTTTTATATCATGAATCAATTCCGTGGTACGCTGATATTGTCAATTACTTGGTACTACTTCCTTCCCCTCTACTTTGTCTAAAGCTCAACGTGATAAAATTAAAACTGAATCAAAACATTATTTTTGGGATGACCCTTACTTGTGGAAGAGGTGTAGTGACCAGATTATTAGGAGATGTGTTGACAAGTCTGAAGTACACTCCATTTTAAATTTCTGTCATAGTTTAGAAACAGGTGGCCACTTTGGCCCTAAAAGAACAGCGCACAAGGTTCTACAGTGCGGATTCTATTGGCCCACATTACATCGAGATGCTTTTATCTTCTGTAAATCTTGTGAACAATGTCAGAAAACTGGTAACTTAACTCGGAGAATTGAGATGCCCCAACATGGAATTATTGTGTGTGAAATATTTGATATTTGGGGTATCGACTTCATGGGTCCCTTTCCTGTGTCTCATGGTTATCTGTATATTTTGCTTGCTGTTGATTACGTGTCTAAGTGGGTCGAAGTTAAGGCTACTAAATGCGTTGATGCTACGACTGTAGTAAAGTTTATTAAAGGTCGCATTTTTAATAGATTTGGAGTCCCTAAGGCAATTATCAGTGACCATGGTACCCATTTCTGTGATCGCTTGCTGGCAACCTTGCTTCATAAATACCATGTTGTTCATAGAGTCGCTACTGCTTACCACCCGCAGACCAATGGACATGCTGAAGTATCAAATAGGGAAATTAAGTCCATCTTAGAGAAAATGGTAAACCCGACTAGAAAGGACTGGAGTTAACGAGTTGGTGATGCAGCTTGGGCGTAAAAGACTGCTTATAAAACGCCTGTAGGAATGTCACCGTATAGACTAGTTTTTGGAAAGGCGTGTGTTCCATCATCAGTATCAGCTTTTGATTTGCCTGTAGAATTGGAGCACAAATCTGAGTGGGCAGTGAGACAATGTAACTTAGACTATGACCTGGCTGGAAAGGAGCGTAAATTGCACATGCAAGAGTTTGAAGAACTTAGGATAGAATCATATGAGAATGCTCAGAATTATAAGGCGCGGGCTAAGGCTTTTCACGATCAGAACATAGCTAGGAGGACTTTTAGGATTGGACAAAAAGTGTTATTGTTTAATTCTCGTTTAAAGTTGTTTCCAGGAAAGCTTAGATTTCGATGGTTAGGTCCTTATGTCGTCACTAATATATTTCCCCATGGAGCTATTGAAATAAAAAGTATTGACACTAATCAAAGTTTTAAAGTGAATGGTCACATATTGAAACCTTTTTATGAGAAGAGTGAAGTGATGGTGCTAGAAGAAGTGTTTCTCGAGAAACCTTAAATCCAATTTGAACTATGTCGAGCCCCGACATAAACCAAGGCGCTTCTTGGGAGGCAACCCAAGCTTAACTTTTTATTACTTTTTATGTGTGTTTGTTTTATATGTTTCTTAGTTACTTAGTTGAGTCGGCTTAAATGCCGCCCCGAGTTTCGCAACCTTCATAGGGGGATGTTAATAGTGTCGGTTGCACAAAAAAAATTTAAGACTATTAAAAAAAAAATTACTGCTGATTTTATGGGTATTTTACCATCTCCATACTTTACGGGTCTTGGTCAAGTGTGTTTCATTTGCATGAATGATTATGTACTTGGCAATTAGATGGCTTATGGATTCATGATGAAAAAGAACAAGAGGCCGTGTTGCAAGCTGAATAGACGGAGATTGACATAAATTGTAAGGCTGAAACAATTACAAACAACAATCTCAGCTATTTGTGATTGATCGTACCCAAGTGCTGTTAATAGCAGTTCTGAAGCAAACGAGTTACAGCTGCAGCATTATATGTTCGATCGTACCTTGAATCCGCTAAGTGCCTCATTCCCTCTTATTTTTATATGCTATATTTTATTATCTCGTTGTCTATTTCGACATCGAGGGCGATGTCGAATTTAAGTGTGGGGGAGAGGCAAGCTGAATTACTGTGAAGGGGATAATTTTAAAATTTCTTTTGCTGTCCAGTTATTGTGAAATGGGTAATTTGGTGTTTGAAATTGATGAAGTATGCGCCGAACTATAACCTGGGATGCCGTGTAAGGTGCTGAAGTTGATATACTGATTAGTTGGTGGGTGATAGAGAGTATGGAAGTACTGATATCTAGCATTTATGTTTGATAGATATGCTTATTAGTATGGACTAAATTGAGATCGTTTTGCTGAGAGCTCTATGTTGGAAACGTGGTCATACATGAATGTTGTTAAAGAGGGGTGATGTGTTGTTACTCTTTGTTCAACTTGATAAGTGTTGGCTCACACAAGCTTGATATGTTCATCTTTATTATTAAATGATAGCTTAAATATAACAACCTCTGTGCTAAATAGACTAACTAGTACAACGAAGTCGACGACAAGTTCTAACCTAACAATTTTTCAAAAATACTAACTTACAAAAAATTATTTTTCACTAATACTAATATCTATATAAAAATATGTTTTCAAGTCGTGTATACATGAGTTTTCCCTCCATTTTAAACTTGTATTGATTACTTAGCTGACATACATATTTTTAGTCTCCTTTAAATTAAAATTATAAAGCACTCTATTTGGCTATCTTTATTTACACTTTTCATTGACTCTAGTGTGTGGGTGTAAGCCGGTCTTTAATTTACTTTCATAGGTAATTCCTAATCAGGGCTTCAGGGAGATTGTTTAACCTCATTTAAACAAAAATTGCTATCCGGTGGCTCGAGTAATTAGATCCTTAGGGGAACTCAGTCATTGTACTGGGATAATGCCTAATGACTTGTCCGGATGGGCGAGATCCATTGGTCGAAAGCTCGCTACAAGAGTCACTGGATAGACGGTTACAAAGTTGAAAGTTGGAGGATATTGAAAAAAAGAAAAAAAAGAATTAGAAAAGAAAATGAAAACAAAAAGAAAGAAAAAAGGTAACAGAGAAAACAGAGAATTAAGTTGGTTTTGGGTGGTAGGTTCATTGACGGACGGATACACTTGAGTGTTCGGGAGAACGATCCCCGTACTAAATGTATAGAAAGTAAATTTTCCATTACGATCTTAAATTGCCCAAACCCGCCTCTACGAGTCAATACACTTGCACACGCGCACGAAGGTAGTTGGACCAAGTGTCTTGCTAATGCATTTATTTATAATTGTAATTTAGAAGCGGTTTAAAATATTTATGTTGGTTAATTAATAGGTGTATAGTTTGGAGTGGAGGGAAAGTTTAGAATACGTTACTTCCGAATCTAACTATAAATGTTTTTCGTTGACTTTACTAACTAAAAAATGATTTCTAAAAATGTTTTAGTTTGTCGTCGATAAACTTGTTTGGTTATGTCTAAAATCTTTGAGGTTGGTAAATTATCTTTTGATGGTGTTTTGTCATTGTCGAGGACGACAACAAGCTAAGTGTGGGGGAATTTGATAAGACGGTATTTATTCATATTTATACCCCTTATTTATATATTTTTACGGTTGCTTTTCGCATTATTTGAGTTAATTACTATATGTTTGACAGTTTTGTGATTTAATTACTTGTCGATTATTTTTCGGGATAATTGGGTTACTTAATTAAAATTTCTACATTTTAAGCATGTGACCCGAATCATGTGAGGATGATCTACTAAAACTTGGCCCAAGACATTAAGCAAAGTGTTGGGACCATGGGAAGGAAACCCAATATCAAGGCTTGATAAAATAGTAAGAACAAGATAATAAAAAGTAAGAAAGAGGAAACGGAAACCAAGAGAAAATAATTGAAGCTACTGGAAGCTACTCAAAACAAAACGCAACAATGGAACTCCGTCTCAGTCTCAAACACTATCTGTTTCCCATATTTTATTTCAAAATCTATCTTATTCCTATCAAGTTTGATACCGAGTCTTTCACAAACACTTCCCGATTACAAGTATAAATACCCATCTCATCTTCCTAATGAAGCAAGCAAGTATATACCAAATACCCAAACTACTAGTGAGCGATTTGAACGGCGATCGGAGGTAGGAGCGGTCCGTCGATTGAAGCGGCTTCATTCGAGGGAAGAAGGAAAACCCACTTGAGGAGGCGTTGAAACCCGATCTGAGGAGGAGGTTTCCGGCTATAATTATTAAGTTCTCCACTCCTTTAGCTTGTTAATATCAGTCTACTAGGATTTAATTTACCTTGGATGTTTTAATCTTTCAGTTATTATAAAGTTTGATTCCGTTTTATCAATATTGAGTTAATCGTATTCATATTATACTCGTATATATCTTTCCGATTCATTCTGCATGCATGCATGTATCTTGCTTAAATTGCTAGTAGTTTGAATTCACAGCTAGTTGTATTATTGGGCGCGACATTAAATCGTACAACTGAGTAGCATCTAATTAAATTTGGGACTGCAATGATGTCACTAGATTAAATTAGGAGTATAATTTGACCTGACTAATTAATTGGTTAGGGTTAATGAGGTCTCTCTAGTTCTTAATGCGGTTAGTCAATTTGCGGGAACTTGTCATTTTCGTGTAATTGGTTAGCTAGTATTGGTAGTCGAGCGGCTCGCTACTGGTTTAAAGTAAGGATTGATAGGGATAATTTAGCGGCTAAGTTATCTACAGTTGCCTATTTTTAATTTCATATTTGTTGGAGGAATTGATTGATTAACTGAGTTATTAATTGAACCCGAGATATGTGCTTAATTGTCATGCTTGTTTCACTAATAAAGATAAATTATTACTTGCTTACACTTGTTATTCGGAACATTAAAACGAACCCCCCCCCCCCCCCCCCCCCCCCCCTACCGTACATATTGTGAATATTGTTAATAGTTAACTTGAACATGTAAACAATATGCTCGTATATGGTATATTTAATAGTCGAATTTAACATTGAATAACTGATCTCTCTGTGGGATCGACCCTTACTTCTGCTATACTATATAAATTTAATAGAAGACTTGGATAGGAGTAAGGTTTATAAATTATTAATGTGAGTACGCAAACGACATGTATCACCAATTAATAAACGAATCGATACATGTTATGCAATTAAATTTAATTTTGATACATAACTGAAGAAAACTAAGATATTTGATAGATAAAATTAATAGTAATGTCAAGATTTTAGAGGATTACCTTTAGTGCGCCACATAAATACATTATGTTAGTTAATGTGAATATTATTTTGTAATATTCTCAACTTTATATAATGCGAGGTCTTAAATTGTGACACTAGAAGTACTAATACAATCACATGTTTGCGTACTATTTAATGTAAGAAAACATTGGTCAATGTTGAAACTAAACAACCAACGGACATATCGACAATTGACTTGGTTAATTTTGTATCCCGGTTCATAATATTCGTTAAAAATTTCTAAGTTACATTAGTATATACTCCCTCCGTCCTGGTCAATTGTTGCCCTTGCATTTTGGCACAAAGACAAAGGAAAGCGAAGGGGACCACTTATGCAAATACTTAGTGAATTACAAGTGGATAATAGTTCCATTGGGAGTGGAAAAGCTCATAGAAAACCTTCCTAATATAGAAAGAAAAACAATTGACTGAGACACCCAAAAAAGGAACATGACAACAATTGTCCGAGACGAAATGAGTACTACATATACTTACCTGGTTACCCCTATAATATCTTAATATTTCATGTGAAATTGAACCATAAGATGCAATACAAGGTACAAAGATATCAACATGTATTATTATATGTCCCATTCTAATGAGGTTACGTTGATGCGTTAGTAAACTTAGTTTACACAATTAACCTCAAACGCACCCATAATTTTCACGGGTAAAAAAACTAGGTAGGTAGTAATTTACTCATCTACATAATTATACCACTTTATATTTGTAGTGTATTAAATATATATTTATCTGTTTTAACACCCACGTCACAACAACCGGCTCAACAGTCACGCCAGCAAATCCAGACATAGTTAAAGACTTAAAGGTGTTAATCGGGTCAATTAGTAGGGTTGAGTCGGATTGGGTTCAAGTCATTATCGGGTCGAATCATTTCGGATCAAATGATGTATCGGGTCGGGTTTAGGCCGAATCCTTAACAAGTCCGATTGCATTATCATTATTTCAAGTTTTGACAATTAAATTTAGTTTTGGGCTTATGCGTCTCGCCTTCCCTCACTCAATTTAGCACTCCCTCAAACCCTTATGCTCCTCTACAGCTGCAATTTAGTCCATCTTCATCTGAATCAAATCAATATATCTATCTATATTATTAAAGGAAGCTTTTTTCGAGCGATTATAGAGTCTCCAACTTTTCGAAAACACTTCAGCATTCCAAATTATACAAACTACCCTTATAAATATATTCATGTATTTCTATTGTACGCAAAATTAACATATAAAAAATTGGATGTATCCTACAACCTATAAAATACGGAATGTGATATACAACTATTTCATATTTCCATGTTCTCACAAAAATGGTGATGCACTACAACACCTAATAATATAATTAAATTTGAAGATTATAAAATTCTACCATGAAAGTTAGATTGGATAAAATTAATATACAGAAACCTAAACAAACACTATTACGTTAATATGTTTGTATATATATATACATGTATTTTCATTCAAAAATTAATAATCACCACTCCACGTTATATTGTTTTAATTTATGTTTCTTACTTTTGTTGTGTTTATTTATTTGAATCTTGCGGTTTATATTGTGTTTAAATCTTATTGTAGCATTAGTCTACAAATACGTTGTTTTTGCTTTGAATTAAATTATTCACTAATGATTTTCTGACAAGTCTTATATATTTTATGTGTAGGTTAACATATATTACTCTGTATGATTCTGATGAAGAAACAACGATCAATAAATTATTCGGTAAGGTCGCTTTTGAATTTGAACAAAGAGTAGCATAAATGTTTCATTTTCGGATTTATTGTGTACAAATGTAAGTAGATAACTTTATTTTCTATGAAATGTCAATACATCTCAACTAACTTGGATTTAAGTTTGCATTAGTTTGTTGATTTTTTTTAGTAGTTAATTGATATCACCTTTTTTTGTAACTACTTCAATTCTGAGATTTTTTTTAGTATCATTAAGAGTCTCTCATATAAAAATCCGTACAATATTACATTGACGACATGGTCGACATCATCCAGATTAACGAAATTGTTGTTTTTTTGTTTTGGCAAGAGTCCTTACCCAAAAAAAGAATTTCCACTTTCTACGACTAATAACTACTCCGTATTACTCTATATCAGTATATCAATATATAGTTTATACTCCTCGCTTATAAGGCTATAACAACATTATTTCTAAGCCTGGTGTTATAGAGAGTCAAGCTTCATGAAACACTCTCGAACAATATTAGAATCAAACTTCTATGAACTAATAATATATTTTTATTTTCAAATATTTATTTTGAATATGAGATAAAGTATAAAATATATTGTTAAAAAAGAAAAAGATGTTGTACGGTTTATTAAAAGTAAAGATTAGAGATATGGAGATTTTTGCACATAGAACTTCTATCTTCCTTTGGGGCTACTCGTCTTAACTATTACGTATAATAGACTATTAGTAGTAGTATACTCTTATATGATAAGCATACAAAAGTCCAAATTTACTCCATATACATAGATAGATGGGGTTCTTCATGCTTATATATTAACCTGTTTTATTTATTATTCTATGTTCTGCACTTTACACATACTCCACTATACATTAGAACATGAAAGGATTATGAACTTCTTTTACGATAAGACCGTATAATCAATTATTCAAAGGGAAAATGTTATTAATACCCTCCCTTTTATCAGGTTTAACGTACATAATGACTGCCATGAGAAGTTAGAAACCAATGAAACTGAAGTATTATTCCCTCCTTTCTTCAATATTTGTTTACCATTATTTTTTCGAGAGTATTTTAATTAAAAGGTAAACAAATAATATAGACAGAGGGAGTACTAAACTCAAACACCATGTATGTTACAGATTTTGTTTTTGTTACATTGATGAAACTCTTACAATTATTTTAAATCAACGAAATTTATACACTTTAGTAACAACCGCGAGATAGCTTAGAATTTGAATTGACATATGGTTATAACGACACGTGTTTCTACTACCATAAGATATACAATGAAACTTTCGTAGTATAAAATACAGTATTACTCTAAATTAGAAGTCTACACACATGTATAAAATAGTAACAATGCTTTACCTCAATTGGGGTATCAAACTTATCACGAGTAGGGATACTCTATCAAAGAATGTGTTATGAGAAGTGGAAATAGAGTCAAAGTAAAGTTCTACTTCAATTGCCATTTTCAAACGTTGTTTATCATTATTTTGTGACTAACAAATGGTTCAACTTATAAAATATAGAGTTGCTTTTTCAATTGATGAAAAGTTATTGTTCACATGTATTCCTCAGTATGGTTGTGTACTTTTGAACTGGAAAATATTAAAATATTTATGGGAGCATAATATTTTAGGAACATCAGATCGAGTACGTATGAGACTTTAACGATGTCACCTCCCCTAAATTACCTAGAACATAATATAAATGGGATAAACTTTAAAATTAGTTGATGAAGACGTTATCAGTCCATCACAACCACTTTATCATTTACTTATATTATATATACACTATAGAGCACTATAAATAGGCTCGTGCATCGCACGGGCATTAAATCTAGTATATATATAAAAGAGGCTTTTTTCGAGGCACGTGATTGGCTCCAATTTTTTTAGGAAATATTTAAATAAAATTATTATATAATTATTATATCACGTGAAAAATCTTTAAATGAAACTATTAATATACTGCCATATTATATCTCCTAAAATATCACGTAAAATATACTATAATTATTCTTATTATCACTTGCCAAATACAAAATACAAACTATTAAAATATCACGTAAATTTTTGTATGTTGCTATATAATACCATGCTCTAACACAATTTTAATAAACAAACGCCATTAGATTAGGTCTCTATAAATTATAAATTTTCATCATAAAGTTATAGGCTACCACTTCACGTTAAATTGTTTCAATATTGATTTTTGCTTTTTATATTCTATAGTCTCACATTACTTTCTATGATATTTCACTAATTATCTTAACTATTACATTGTGTAGATATAGTGTAGCATTAGTCTGTTGGTTACGTTTTTTTTACGTGGAGTCACTTTGTTTTCTCACAAGTCTGATTTATTTGCAGGTAAGCACATATTATGGTTTTATGGAGCTATAAGCCTATAACGATCAACTTATTATTCCGGTAAGGGTCGTTTAATTTGTCAACCACTTTTTTTTCTAATTTATGGTCTAATGATATTCTTATATGTCTTATTTCTTATATGTGTTTTTGTGATGATTTTGGAGTTATAACTTCCGATTATTTTGGTTAACGTTTTGAATGCCTTAACATAACGCTCAGACGATTATTGCATGGAACTATTACACAGCTACTTTATTGTCTACTTTGTTACTTTCAATGAAATTGCAACGTGAAAAACTTGAGCAAATTGCATATAGATTAGGAAGTTAAACCTTTTTATTTTTTGAATGTTGAGAAGAAAACATTATTTAAAACGAATCAAAAATAAAATGAGACCATATATGTGGGAATTGGTCTCATTGTAGACATGCATATTGTCTACAATTGTAAAAAGTGGGAGTAAGTGGGAAACCCGCTTGGGTTTTCACTTACCTCTAGCTGGCTTCTTTGTGAGAGAGATTCGATTTGTTTACAATTGTAAATGAATATGCCCGTTTACATGATAATTTGTGATGGTTAATGACCATACTGGGAAAGTTATTCAATTTGTCCCTCCTATGATCCTTCATCCAATAATTATTTGAGTCAAACCTTACATTAATAATATATATGGCTGTTTCAAAATAGTATATGTAGTACGAGAAGGTGTGCAGGAGTGTAGGACTTAGCAAACTACGCGAAAGACATATTTTTTCCTTAGTGATGAGGACTTCTGCCGAATTAATATTATATAGAGAGAGAAATTTAAAAGGAATATTAATTTTTAAATTTTTAATGAATAATCTACAAAATCTATTACAAAACCTAAGGTTAATCAAACTCTATAACGACTGATAGCCGATTAATATACATACTTATATGTTATTTTCTTAATTAACAAAAAAAACAGTTTAAATCGTCTCCCTTTTTAATTTGCATCATTGTCATTTTAATTTTACATATATAAACAAAAACTTTACCACGAGCCTCCCTCCATTCAAATTATTTGTTTGTCTTTGATAAAAATAACTCTCACAAAAATAAAAGGCAAATAAATAATTGGTAGAAAGAAAGATTTTCTCATCATAGCCATACACTTATTCTTGGACGACATAGAAATACTTGTGCGTATAAATTTAGGTGTGCACATGTCAATTACATATCTAATGCAATAGGTGCTTTGTTATTTTTTTTACTAATACACTTAATATTATGTTATTGAAACCATAGGTTCTCTGTTTATCAAGTTCGGAACACAATTCCTAAATATACTTGAGTAACACTACTCGGATCCATCATGAAGTCAGCCAAATTATTCATTATGTTTTCCTCTTTTTAATTTATGTATCCATAAAAAATCTCCCCAATATATATAGAAAGGTAAACAAATGAATAAAACACTCAAATATAAAAAAGTTAAACAAATAACTGGTACGGAGAGAGTAATAATTAATAAACCTATTGGTTGGGGTTGGATCATATAATGTTGTTATCACATATCAAGTTAGGATGGTCATGCAACAATTTACATTTTCTTCATACTCCGTTTATGATTTGTTTAATTTGGATCCTCTATTACGGACGAGTCATGTTATTCAAGCAAAGTAATTCGGCTTATGTCAATCGCGCCAAGGCTGTTGGCGAATCATTATCCGTAGATATATAATATTGTTATGTTACAACAAATTATTAACTTAAAACTAAAAGGTTAAAAAATGCCCAAATTACCTAACTAATATCAGAAAGAGGAATGAAAGAAGTGTATAATAGTATATGGCACCGTCCAAAGAGTGAAAAAATTATATTTTTCATAAGCTCACTTATAAACACAACACTATTTAGGCATTAAATCTAATAATTTAAAAAACCTTAAGTAAATAAATATTAATATAAATTCTAAAATAGTGTATCTAATTGAAAAGAAAATATAATATGTAGCGAATATTAGATATAAATAATATATTTCCTAAAAAAAGAAAATATAATATGTATAGAATATTAGATATAAATAATATATTTCCTAATATCTTATACTACCTGATATTTTTAGAGAATATTAGATATTATAAAATATTAGGAAATATATTATTTAATATTAAATATTGTTAGATATTAGGACATATATTATTTAATATTATATACTATTAATAATTAAGCGTGTATATATGTAATGAATGCTACATCATTATATTAGACTTTTTAAAAACACTTATGTAAATAAATATAAATATTAATATAAATTATAAAATAGTTTACCTAATTAAAAAGGAAATATAATATTTAGAGAATATTAGATATAAATAATACATTTCCTAATATCTTATATTATCTAATATTTTTAGAGAATATTAGATAGTATAATATATTAAGAAATATATTATTTAATATTAAATACTGTTAGATATTAGGAAATATATTATTTAATATTAGATACTATTAATAATTAAGTGTGTATATAAATAATGATTGTTACATCATAGTTTTGCATCATTGCAAGCATTACGTATATATTATATTAGTATTAGTATTTTTCTTCCTTTAGTTATTAACCTATGATTATTTAAAACATATGTATAATGTTTTTTTTCTCTTAGCTTATGAGCAATATAAGGTAAATAAATGTCAACAGTTTTAGAACGGTATGCATTCCACTTATATGAGTAGCAAGACAAATTGAGTGAGAAGGTTAAGCAAGAGTGAAAGCAAGCTATTTTATTTATTAAATAAAAGAGTACTATTTCCGTAAAAAGTATAATTAATATCAAATTTAAGAGCTTGTGATGAAATTTGATTATTTTAATAAGATATAAAATAATTAATCAAATAAAATTTCATTCATGTCAATATTATATTGTTAAAAATTAATAAGTTAAAGGTCAAACTTTATATGTATTTAAAAGTTACTTCGTAATAAGTTAAAAGCTCAAACTTCAACAATTTATTTCTATAAGTTAATTGTTATAATCACATTAATGTATACCCGTGTATCGCACGGGCACAAAATCTAGTAAAAAATAAGAAATGCTGAATCGGATATAATAGGCGATGATTTACGATCACCTCTGTTGATTGTTGTCTTAATCCCTGCTACTGACCTCTATATCTTCACTAGTTTTATACCCGTGCAAAAATGCACGGGTTGTTTTAAAATTCGATAATTTAAATATTTTCGTATGATAATTAGACATTATATTTTTGAAGTAGTAATTGAGAAATACTTGTATAATGTATCCCCTTTAGAAAAAAAAAATGATGTAATCTTATAAGCCTGTTTTTTTTCCTAGAGTTAATAGGCCTATTTAATCTAATGTGTATAAACATCAAATAATATCATATTAACAATTAACAAACCCAAATCATATCCTATTAACAAAACCTACCGTGCAGCATACTATTGTTACAGTACACTTTAACTCACTTCTTGATTTTTATTCTGCCTCACTCGGCGGCACTTGCGCTCTTAACTCTGTCGGCTCAATCTGCCTTCCCTCTAGCTCTTTCTCACAAAAACAATGAAACATCACTGTTAATTTCACAAATTTAAGATCATGGTTAGATCGGCCAACGATTTATTGGATCTGGAAATATTTTTAGTTCCGACTTCTTTTGTCCTGATCATTTATTATCTATTATTTTCGCACTAAAACCAAGAAAAAAAAACTAAACAACTGTCTCACATTCCAGTTGCCCATTTCACTTGGCCATTTGCTCACTTGTATAAACTTACAAAAAATAGAAATAAATAACAATTAAATAATAACACGCCGCAAAACAAAATTGATAACAATTGGTCGGGACAGAAAGAGTAATACATTATGACCAAAAACTTATACTATAAAACACAATTCTCATTTAAGACGGATATTATCCGTCTTAAGTTCTAAACGGGTCAAAAGTTACCACTTTTCATGGATAATACAAAAACAAAATACCTAGATATTATTTGACAACTTCAAATATTTAACTCGTATTAATTTTAAAATAGGTATAACTTATTGTATTGTACGTAAAATTAGTAACCCAAGACCAATCAAACAAATGCTTAATGCTTGAAATCTCACATTATGTTAATCATGTTTACTCCGTATTTCCCACTCACATCCCAAAGCCAAACCCTACCTCGTCCGCCTCTCATTTTTGATCCCTTCTCTAAAAAAACAAATTAAAACCAAATATTTACTGCCACCCATAGCCTCATTTACCTCCCTCAAATAAGGTTCTTCATCATCTACCTTCATCTAATCATTCTCCCATTTTTTATTAAACCTAATTTGTTGTATATTTAAGAATTTTCCGTTCAATATTGAAGATATTTGGCTTAATTGTTTTTCAAAAATTCATTTAAGTATGAAATTTTAATGTTTAAGAAATCAATTTTGCAAAGCAGTAATTCATTTGCATGTCATTTGAAATAGGCAGATCGGCTAATAATTGTTGTCGTGATATTTTAATTTTCTTAAGTATATATATCGATTTTGTGATTTATTTTTTCAATTGTAATAATATTAACATTTATTTTTAATTATTTTGAGCCTTATTGTAAACATCCTATGTATATAATTTTTGTGTTATTTTTTTTTGCTTTAATATAACTCAAATGTTTGGAAGATCTAATTATTGGAGTTTTCATATATTCCATGAATTTCACATCTGTAAATTTCCTCCACATACTTTTCGTTAATCTCAAATATGGAAAGAAAACATTCTTTAATTTCTGGCTCTGTAATTTTTTTTTTTTCATTTTTAGGTAATTTTAACACGCTTTTAATTTCGAGTTTGTAATCTTTTTTCCGTTTAACTAATTTTAACACGCTTTTAAATTATGAGCATAAACAGAAATACATAGCCAATAAATCCTGACAGATGAACAAATTGTGTGATATAAAAACAAAAGTGGAAAGAGATAAATTAATTCCTGAACATTGCAACCACTTTCTTAAAAAGTCATTTGAGAACCCTAAAATTCAGGAGCCAATCAGAGTCCTTTAAAATACTCAACTTTTATATATAGGGTGGATTTGAACACCCCCAAAATATTAGGGTTTGTATTTCTATCCCAAAATATACTTGTTACTTACCAATTTAATCCCTAATTCTGCTCTTAAGATTTAAACTTTTCTCGTCAAACCCTTGTTCATTTTCCAGGCTCTATTCCTTCATTATGAACCCAAGTACCCAACCCAGTGGAACATAAATTTCAGGACTTTCTAATCATCTTGTATTTACGATATATAATGCACAATCTTGGTTTGTATTCAGTCAGACATTTGCCATTTATTGAAAGGACCCCTTTTCTTCTTCTTTGATCTTTTTATGTAAAATCATCGTCTTCTATAAAGTTACTATAAAATTCATACCAAACGTTGACTATCATGTTCGGTGGGTTACAATGTTTATACTCGAACATGCATTCCTTTGTCTATCAAGTCAGTGATTTTTGTATGCAAAGGGGTCAAATTTGCTCTTCTTGAAAGTATAACAAAAAATAGGTGTCAAAACATTTTAAATTATTGTAAGAATTATGTTGTATTGACACTATTTTTACACATTCTTATAATGGCCTTGACAAGTTTCTATGGTTATGAACATTTTTTTATTATGGCCTTCAGACGAACTCCTTTACCTTTCTATATTCCGCGGATATGGTCTTTTGATACCCCGAGGTTATGAACATATATTTTTATTTTTACACATTTTGTAATGTTGTAATCTAATTTTCTTGATAATCGCTTAATATATTTGCAGGATGACTGGAGTACTGGACCAATGTTTATTGAAGTCTGGTGATTCGGCCGAAATAAGGTGCATACTGAGGTGAGTTTTTTGTCACCGGGCTCGATTGTAATATTGTACAAAAACAACAGTTTTGATAGGATTGCCAATAGGCCAGTTATATTATGGCATCGTATAGGCGATAATTTGTCCACGAGTCTCGTCTTGTTGCTTATTAGAACCGTAAAATTCAAGATAAGTATTGATTTGATTTCTTGCTTATTTGTGTTATCGTTTTTGATTGTAGAGTTTGTGATGGTTTGTATGGTTATTGGATTGGATTGGATTGTGTAAGTTAAGTGGGGGATGTTAGTTTATTAGTTAAATGAAGTGATGAACTGGTGTGAGTTTCCTTAAATGAACGATGGATCAGAGTCTTATTGGTGTTGGTTATACCACGAAATAATCGAAAAACAGTGACTTCAATCGGCAGGTTTTCGCCTACATCTAGATATATGGATTGTCCTTCAAAATTGTAGTTTGTGTATGAAATTTTCTATGATGGCTTATTAAGTTTTGGCTGATTGAGGGTTGGAATACGAAGCATAACGATAATTAAAACTCAAATTGTAAACTTTTCCCTGAAAATTAATTTTTTTTATCTGGATTGTGTGGAAACCTTTTTATGTCTTGAGGCCCTACTAAAGTAATATATGATCATCAATACTGTTGGAAGTATTTTAAGGAGTGAAATGAGTTGGTCGTCAACTAGGGTTTGATATGAAATAAAATGATTTAGTTGGTTAGTTTAGGGGTGTAAGCATGATTATGTAGGTATCATTGAGGGTTATTTACGCTAAGGTTGACGGGAGAAACACTAGTAGAAAAAACCCCTATAGCATTGGTGCTATTATGGCGGTTCTTTAGAAAACGACGCAGAAAGTAGTTAAGAAAGTATTCGTGGCGGTCCTAATTAAGAACCGACGCGATAAAAGAATGTATTTGTGGCGGTTGAATTTTTAAACCGCCACTATAGAGTTTTTGTGACGGTTTTATTTATAACCGACGTATTAGAGGAGTGTTGTCATAGTCTTTTACGTGAGTTACTTTGAAAACCGACACTAAACCTATCACTTACTCTTCCCAAACACGGTCCCTTTTTAATCGCATACTCCGTATGTTACCTAAATCTCCCATCATGATGCTTCTAAATTTCCTATCTCAATCGATGCTTCCATTGTCGATTTTTCACCTTATCCGGCGGTCACCGATCCCTCCAACGCCATCAGGGGTCCCTTCAATCGTCAAGCGCCACTGGTCCCGCCAACGCCAACGCCATCCTCCACCACACCTCCGGCTCCTCAACCAGACATCGTTATTTTTAGATCTTATCACTTCAATCTTCTTTCTTTTTACTTAATGTGTTTTTGGGTTCATAGATTTGATAATTTCGTTAT
Organism: Heliosperma pusillum; assembly: GCA_022085475.1. Lineage (NCBI taxonomy): Eukaryota > Viridiplantae > Streptophyta > Magnoliopsida > Caryophyllales > Caryophyllaceae > Heliosperma > Heliosperma pusillum. The sequence continues at coordinate 20,970 of JAIUZE010015183.1, read as the reverse complement.
TAGGGTTCTTGCCTTTTGCAGTCAAATTGGGGAAATATAACTATTCATCTACAATCTAATAGCTGGAAAACCTCCGTCTTTTTTCACCAAATCATTCTACGAAGGTTCGTTTTCTATCTACCTATGTATCAGATGGTGTCCAAATGCGTGATTACATGAGGGTTTGGTATTCATATTAAATTTTTTCTCGGTTTTCTGTCTATCGGAGTATAAGGGAAATGGCAAAACGTTCTCTTGAGAGATACACTCACTACGATGGAAAAGCAACCAAAAGGTGGATTTTTTATTTCTTAAAATGACCTGTGTTTTTTTTTTGTGTTTCTGCAATTTTGTACATAAGTCGAATGTTAAGCCTTCATAGTTATTGAAGGTTTTATAGAACTGTTAGCTTTGGTAGAAGATACATTTTCCATCAAACAACTAAGTTTTTGTTGGAATTATAGCGGCGGAAAGCAGTGAGAATGATAGTCTTAACTCTCAACATGGATGATTTTTTTTATGTGGAAGATATTACATGATATGTGGGGGAAATTGGGAGAGTATGTTTGGTGAGACCTATAAACTCCATTCATAGTTGATACAAGCATGACTATTTATAGCCATCGTAAGTTAGTGGTGTTTGCTCTAGAATTGGCTTGCTTGTTTCTAGATTTTTCTTCTTGCTTAGACTAGCTATATTGTTCTAGGAGATCAAATGTGTATTAGTATACGATTTTTATTATTCTTTATATTTTAACAGTTTTTTTCTAATGTTAAACAATATCCCATGCATTCTTTTCATCATATACTTGTCGGTTTTTAGTTAAATTGCCCCAATCTTTCTTGAAAGGTGCAACTTTCGTTGAACAAATGGCTTCTTTAGAATTATTTATCAGAACTTCTTTATCATGATTTTCATTAATACCTTCTGGTGAAATGGTGAAAGCTGTCTGCTAGATAAATGAATCTGCTGCTTTTTGTTGTTGCAGTCAAGAGTTAAAGCTATTGGAGATTTGCACCAAATGCGGACAGTACATGTAAGCAATGATACTCCCATTGCCTTTCCTATGGCTATTGCAAATTGTTCTTATTTCATTCATACTGGGCGCTTTAGATTTATAGAAGGATCAAATTTGAACATTGTTGCCTTGCCTACCCTTTCTTTGATGGCCAAGTCTTCTTACTTGCTCAACTTTGTTTAGACTTTAGATACATGTTCTGAACTGTCAGTTATATTACGTAGGTAATGCCTCTTCTGTAAAGTTCTCACTATACTCTTTTTATGTTAGATTAGATTATTGATGTCAGTTATCTTCCGTAAGAATAACTTTTAGGTTTGTGGTCCATTTGCGTTTTGCGTGTGAGATTCTTATAAGTTGTCGAGTCGTGACTGTTGTAGTGCTGCTTACATTGTTGTTGTATTGTGATGCAGGTTGTTGTCTACAGGCCAATTATAGACTATTGTTTGATTCAGCCCTCTATTGTCTAATGATGCATGTCGCCTTCTTGCTACTGCTACTGCGTCTGCATAACTTCTGGAAAGGCTGCATCTTTCTTTTTTTGCTAGCTGTGTTTAGCTTGTTGGGTGCATACATATCTTTTAATTATTCAATCAAGTGAATATTTATATGTTTGGTAACAGGCGTAATATTGAGCGGAAGCGTGGACCTATTATCCTCTTACGAGAGTGTAATTGTAAAATGGGCTAGACGATAATTAAATACGTCAACAAAATAGAGAATAATGACACACCGATTTTCACGTGGAAAACCCCTCTGAATAAGGGTAAAAACCACGGGACCCTTAGGCCGCTTAATATCTCTACTATAAGCAAAATAATGGGAATACAATGTCTTTCCTAGTAATCACTAGGAGCTTACAAATCTTATTCTGGCTACCCAGATAAAGACTCGGACCCTCAGAAATAATATTATAAATGTGTGGGACTCAGTTGGAGATTTTACGACTTTTCGACTGGATACCGTACTGACAGGATTATTTGAGCAGTACCACACTAGCTCTCAAACTCTCGGTATTTTTCTCAGTAAGTAGCTTATTTCTTACTCACTGGCTTTCTGGGATTGATGTGGACGAATGAAATGCTCTCGGATGCGTGCTATTTATAGTACTCCAATGCACTTCACATTTTCCAACTGAGCACAAAAATGTTGACATTGTAGTGCACCGTTCTACTACTACTGACACCGTCCTATGCACCTCCTATTATACTACTCCCTGCATACCCAATTTTTCTTCTTTCATTTAAAGCATGTGGGCCCCCACTTGTAGGGACCCATTATTCCAACAATTCTCCCCCTCCTGACGAGGTGGGGACACCGCCATACCCGCTTTTTTTCGACACACGTCGAGCTTTTCCATGGGTAGCGTCTTCGTCATCATATCCGACCCATTGTCGTCGGTATGGATTTTCTCGAGCTCTAGGAGATTGGAATCTAACACATCTCTGATCCAATGATATCTCACATCGATATGCTTGGACCTGGAATGGAAGGTGGGATTCTTTGCGAGATGAATCGCACTTTAACTAACTATCACAATATAGTCGATACTTCTAGTGTTGTTGACCTAACTCTTGTAAGAACTTTTTCATCCATAAGAGTTCCTTACAAGCTTCAGTTACTGCAATGTACTCTGCCTCTGTTGTAGAAAAAGCTACACACTTTTGTAACCTGGATTGCCATGATACTGCTCCCCCTGCATAAGTCATCAGTCATCAGGTATCCCGAGGTTGACTTTCGGGAGTCTGGATCTCCGGCTAGATCGGCATCTGTGTATCCATCTAACACATGGCCGCCTTGACCAAAACATAAACACATCTTGGGGGTACCGCGCAAATATATGAGGATCCATTTGACAGCTTCCCAGTGCGCTTTTCCTGGTTTTGAGAGGAACCGGCTAACGACACCAACTGCGTAAGCGATGTCTGGTCTGTTAGTTTCATAAACTCGATATTAGACACTTCTAATATCATAATACATTTAGTTTACTCTTAAACTAAATAAATCTTATGCATGCATAACAAAATATAAAGGAAAGAACCATTTCTTACATTGATTATGAAAATATGGGCACAATATTAAAACTCCTTTCAAATATTGTTCTTGAGCTAGTAATATGAGGATGATCTTCCAAGTTTCAAAGTAGAAACTCTCCAATTAGTTGCACCCAAGACTACCCTTAATCTCTACAAAATAATACTACACTAGTATTAAATGTAGTAACCCTTTAAAATGATCTAATAACTCTTAATACTACACTAGTATATTATTAGAGAATATGAACTCTAAGTATTTTGTAAACTTCTTAAGTTTAGTGAGATGTTAGAGAGAAGAAGTGATTTTTGCATGAATGAATTATATGAGGTAGTGTATTGTATAAATAAGAGGAAAAACAAGCCATCTTTGCCTTGTTGAAACCGGTCACCCACACCCCACATGGGTAGGGTGTTGTCACTTCCAATTGTTCTTAACAATGTAAAAATGTTGAGTGTTGGTAATAGTTTTGGGTATGATTATGTCTAATTCCTAATTAGAATAATACACAAAAATAATCACCCTCTTGGTACACTACCAAAACCGGTTCACCCATGTAATATGGGTGTCCATTTTATTTTTGCAATTTGTCATTTGTCACAAGTGTGACATGTGACATATAACATGTAATTTTGCTTATAAATGTGCATTTAACCAATTTAAATGCAATTTCATAACAAATGAATTAGACTTAACATTTTAAGTCACATTTTATAATTACATGTAAATAAAATGGGTCCTCTCATATTTGGTTAAAATAATCTACAACAATTTGTAATTATAATTAACCAAATTCACTTATCTCAAATGTTTCATAAACATAATGCATTCTTAGTAATATAACAATTAAATTACCAAAATGAATCTTATTTAATCATATTACAATAAGATATATTTCTCACTTCACAATTTAAACTTGGTTCATTTTAAGGGATTAATTTATCTGTATCACTATACAATTAATTAATGTACATGATTAGGGATTGTCCTTTAGGTGTGACCTCAAGGGATCAACTGATCACCACCGTCATACGACAGTAACGTCAAACTCAATTGAGCCAATCGTTACCGATTTATGTTGACCAGTTGACTATAATATTCATCATCCCTTTGTATTCTTATTATTGAGATTTAATTATGTGATCGCACTATTGTTGAGGACATTTACTCCAACAATCTCCCACTTGTCCGAGACAAGTGTGCGTCACCAATTCTCTTGTCCTATTACAATATCTCCCACTCAATGCAAGGTGTCTTGCAGGTCGTACTTGCATTTGATCATATCAAGAGTGGTTTCCTCGATCTGGAGAGTAACTGTCTGACCGGAATTATCTACCATAGATACCTTCCGAGCGTGGCCACGCATTTTCAGCTTACTCCTCCTCGAGTGGCCTTGAGATTTAAAACAACCCTGACAAGGGGTGGACAATTCCTATCGCACTATTCCCTTTGCATAGCCACAGCTCATCATGACCCAAAAGATGCCCATTTGACCCCAGTTACGAAGGTCGTAGAGCATAAATCAAAGTCACTCTGAAACTGTGCCACCTTAGGCGAACAGTCTTTAGTTAAAGAATTGACTCAAAAGAATACTAGTAGCTCTTGCCACGACCAGGCTACAAGAATTGCCAGAATTCTATAAGCGGTCACTGCCCGACAGATTGTCCCTTACACTCTGTCTATGTGATCTATTGGTCATCCCTTATGACCCTATGACACTTGAACTTGCCATCAATCGCACCACAATCTAGTCACTTCGAGATGTCACCTCACATAAGTGACTGGGGGCCAATGCTATGTTAAATCAGTCCACTTTAATAGAGTCCAAAATTGTCTCTACAATCCATTGGATATAACAAAGCACAAAATAAGTTTTAGAAACTCAAACGATAAATGTGATTATCATATATGAACAATCAACACAATGTTATTGCTTCATATCATATAATCTAAAGTTTATGTCGTCCATGACAATTCATGACGATCTTATTAAATGCAATAAAGGCTTGGATATTGAATATACCATATATTCATTTATTCCAACCTTGTGAATTCCTTTTTCCTTCCATACAACGTTATTCCTAATAACATGAATTCATCTATGTACATATCTAGATCTCTATCTAGTGTTGAGCTCTTTAACTTGAAAGATACTCCCACTCGTTATCATGATAATTGATAGGTATTTAGGTGAAGGGATCTACTATTAGTTCCTTTTAAACCACCTTATCCTCATCATAATGTACTAGGTCTCTATTTGTAGAATTTATAATGATTGACTCTTCAATCATCCTTTTAGTTATTCGCTTCTTGTATAACAAAAGTACGCCTAGGATTTCGATAAATCCTTATAAGTTTGGAAATTTGGGTTTGTGTAACCTTTACCACATTGTCAAATTTTTTCTACCAAACACAAGAATATATCCCTAATTCCCCTCGAGAACTCTATGGATGTTCTTGTAGGCTATCCAATGACACTCATCTGGATTAATTTGTTATGGACTTGTCATGCTCCTAGCATACAATTCATTTAGGTATGTGCATGTTATGGCACACATGATTGATATCATGTGATCAACAACTCTTAGGTTCAGTGGATGACTATGACCCTTTCATAGTGATCCCACTTTTATCAACATAAACAACCTATTTAACTTGTTGAATAGATTAAGGATCTTATCGACATAAGATACCTTTTAAATGTCAAGCTAAAATCTTCTATTCCACAAAAGATTTTGATTTCAGTATACACGTTGCCCTCTTTCATCCAACATTAAAATCCAATCACTCCTTTCAAAAAGGTAATATGAATATGTCACTCTTAATGAGTGAAATGTCATTCACGTGGAAAACAATTTCTCCCACTGAACTTCATGTCTTTACATGATAACTTAAACTCCCACTTAACTTCATGTCTATACATGACTTTAACTCCCACTGAATTTCATGTCTATACATGACTTTTCGACAATTCGAGTGAAACCCTTTTTCTATCTTATAATAGAAAAGATCATCATAACCTCTAGTTAGATACATACAATAGGCTTGTGTCATGTACACATCCTATTCCAAATCCCTATTTGGACATGTTGTTTTGATGTGTATCTTGCACACACTTATTATGAGGTATTTCACTGATGATTTGGATCTAAGCATAGTTACGCATTAATTTACCTTTTGTAGACATCTACATGTCTATCCATGCAACCACAATTGGACAACTCCAAATAAAACATTTTCTTTGCATAGATTGATTTGATTTCATAAGTCTCTTATGTTAGAAAATCAAATTTCTTAAAATTTCTAGGTACTTCCACTTCATAGATCATAATCTTATTATTTCAAGAACATTTTCTTTTGGTTTTCTCACTAGTTCCTAACTAGGTTTTCGTTGTGGCTTATTTTCTCCCACTCTATCTTTAGAAAAATACAACTATTTTCTTTAAAGATAGCCTTATGAGCCACAAACAATTTTGTACTCATACTTGTAAGTGAGGTAGAAGTATCACAACATGACCTTAAGTGATCTACTAAAGACTTCTTTGTAAAGACATCAAATCTTAGCGTCAACATAGACTAGTTCTATAAGAGCTAAAGAGGTGAACTCATATTCATGTCAATTACAATCTTTACAAGTGGTGTGACCAATTGGTTTGGTAGACTCCCTACTTTGAGTTCAATAACTCAATTTTGACTTAGCAATTGATCTTTCAAAGTGAGAATCGAATTCTTAACCTTTTATTATAATGATCCAATCATCATAATACTAATATGATCAATTTGAGTCGATATAATTTATGTTATTTGTGCAAGTATAGTATGATGACAAGTTTTTAGAACTAAAAAGTTTCAACAAACCGAATGACTTGGGTTGAGAACCAAGTCACAAAATCCAATTACAACCAATGTCAATAAAAGGAATTGAACAAATTTCCATGTCAAACAAGGAAATTATAAAAGTTCTAAAAACAATGTCTCAAAATACATCCTAAAATTTTGACAATTCAAAATGAGACAAAGCTTCCATAGGTCTTCAATCATGGGTAGCTACCTTAGCTTCCCTTGAAGAGCTTTCTTAGGCTTGCTTGTCCTTGCCTTTATCCTTGCTAGGATGCCCTAATTACAATTAAATAGGGTAAGAATCACAACTTGTATCTTATACCAAAGTTGAGATCATAACATAAACGAAAAGGGATAAATTACCAACTGAAACATCTTTCCAGTTTTGATATCTCCTAGATATTTAGTGCAATTCCTCTTCCAATGCCCTATGCCATTACAATAATGGGCATGGGAGGGCTATTCTCAATAGCTTTACCCTTTCCCTTGAAGGTGGAGGGCTTCTTCCCTTTACTACCACCTTTCTTGAACTTCCCCTTACTATTTTATATCCTTGGAGGTGCTAACATTTAGTCTCATGTCTCTCTCAGCTTGCACAAGCATCTTGTGCAATTCATGAAGAGAGGTTTCTCATGTTATGCATATTGTAGTTTACCCTAAACTTCACATATGCTTTTATTTTCCCCAAGGAATGTTAGACTCGGTCGATAACGAGTTGTTCGGGAATGGTCACCCCTTGCAATTTAAGAGTCTCGACATGCTCAATCAATTTGAGTACATGAGGGCTAACTTTTGGCCCTCCTTTTTTTGGTTCATGTCGAATAATGTGGAAACCGTCTTATATTGTAAGATCCTAGGAGCTTGTGAAAAACATGATCACAAGCTAGGCATAGATCTCATAGGCCGTGCTCATCTTATGGCACTCCTTTGGACATTGGCTTCCAACGAGAAGATCAAAACGTTTTTGATCACGGCGGACTCTTTGTGGCTAGCCTCATAGGCTCGCCTTGCGTGGCGGTTGACCTTTCATTAGGTGTGGTGGGAGAGGCCTTGGCAAGGTAACAAAACCGGTCGTCACCCGCCGCGGCCAAGCGGAGTTGCAAATCCCAATTGGTAAAATTAGCGCCATTCTTTTCTAACTTGCATCGATCCATGAAGGATCGAAGCCATGAGACATTCGTGAGAGTTGGAGCATAGGTGGTGGTGGATGAATTAGCATTTGCCATTGCGAATAAACAATTATGACTACAATTTTAAAGACATAAAGGAAATGTCAACATTTATCATTTTAAATACTTGTAAACATTTTAAACAAGTTTAGCATTTAAATAGTGACCTCTACCCAACTATTATAAATGATTCCGAGATCCAAATTCATATCAATTTGGGCACGGTAAGCCGATTCATCCCTCATTAACATAATTCGGTGGATTAACTCTTTAATCGATTCTACATTAGAACTCTCGGTCGATAATATTACATTAATATTTATCTTTAGCCCGGAACACATGCGGCTACGGTCGCGAATACTTCCGTTGAGCTCAATCCAAATTTCGAAATAATAACATTTATTACCCCACTTACCCAACGTAACAAGTTTAGCACCCCGGTGAGCCGAGCCTACTTCCTTGCGAAATTGGGATTCATGGGTTCTAACATTTGGTAAGGCTTGATCTCAATTATTTATTATGAGAGGTCATGACAATTTATAATCTATCATGTTAAAGTGAACTAAATCGATGAATTAACGATTATTTAAATTGACACGGTCGAATACTCGATAAATATGCATGTCATGTTATGGCGATTTGGCAATGCATGCAAACATATTAAATAAAAATGCAAGCATAAAATAAAACTCCTAGTATGGCCTTTCCTATAATAGATAATCATATAATCTATTACAAGTTCGGAAACCAACTCCTTTGGTCCCTTGAACTTCATAAGCACGCCTCCCAAGGTCACCGTCTCTCTCTCGGAACTCCTTTCCGAATGGCACCGTCTTTGGGAAACTCCGGTTTTACAATTAGTTACAAAATATATAATAAAATTACAATAATTTCCTATTATACATTTGTAAAATAAAATAATACAATAAAAGTGATTCGAGATCACATTAAATTACAACCGAATCAATATTCCCTTACATTTCGGGCAATATCGATTAAAACTAAGGCCATACAAGGAAAAATTACATAATTCCAAATTACATAAACCAAAATATGACATTCATAAATTGAAAATATGACATTCATAAATAAAATGCAGCATTATAATATGTATAAAACATGCTTATGTTAAATACCAAATCGCTCTATTTAACGGTTTATATCGAATATAACCCGGTTTTACGGAAATGCGTGATAATAACATTTTAAAATCACAAAACAATACTTAAATCATATTTAAGTCCAAGTTAATTATCCCAACTCATTTAGGCCTCAAAAATTAGTCATCACTCAATTTTTGACAATAATTCAACTTGTTGTTATATAATTGCTCATATTAGACTTTTAAAATCATATTTTAATCAAATAAATCCAAATTTAATTACAATAATTTCAAAATTTGAATTTTAAATTTTTGTACATTCTGGAACATTTCCATGACACTCATAATGTCAAAAATCATGGTTTAAAAATTTAAATCGGTTTAGAGAAAAATGGTTGCGCTTTATCGGTTTTATCAAATAAAATACATAAAGCATGCAAAAATTAATCATATTAAATTTTCAACTTTAGATCTGAAATGTGGGACATTTATGCAACCAGGAACAATTTTCTCTTGACATGAAAAATATTTTAGCTATATTTTCTTAATTAGTCACTATTTATGCCATTTTTACATTAAAAATTCATAAATCATGCAAGACAAATCACATAAGTCTGAAATTTTCCAGTATGACCAGAAAACATGCATGTGACAACATACTAAAGTTTCATCATCAGATTCAAACCGGAAGCATATTTGCTAAATTAGTCACTATTTATGCCATTTTTACATTAAAAATACATAAATCATGCTAGACAAATCACATCAGTCTAAACTTTTCTTGTCTGACAGGAAAATATGCATGTGACAACATACTAAAATTTCATTGTCAGATTCAAAGCGGAAGTATTTTTAACCATTTGACCTTTATTTATTTCATTTTATCATATAAAAATCATAAATCACACGAAATATGTCCACTTCACACGAAATTTTGCATGAAGTAATTAAAATGCATGTGTGATATTTTGTAAAAATTTCAAGGTCAGAAGATAAGTCTAACTATTTTTAGCATTTTAAACATCATTTTACTCATTAAAATGTAATAAAAATACTAAAAATCATATTTGAGCACTATAAATTTCCATAAATCATCAAAATGACCTAAAATCATATTAGGACCAGAATATATTGACATGCAAATAACTTTGTGATTTTATCTTATAAAACACAAATTACTAGTTTTCATTAAGTTACCATAACTCGAAAAAACTATAAATCGATTATGCATGCAACAACCTTGGCTCTGATACCGCTTGTTAGTTTCTTAAACTCGATATTAGACACTTCTAATATCATAATACATTTAGTTTACTCTTAAACTAATTAAATCTTATGCATGCATAACAAAATATAAAGGAAAGAACCATTTCTTACATTGATTATGAAAATATGGGCACAATATTTGAACTCCTTTCAAATATTGTTCTTGAGCTAGTAATATGAGGATGATCTTCCAAGTTTCAAAGTAGAAACTCTCCAATTAGTTGCACCCAAGACTACCCTTAATCTCTACAAAATAATACTACACTAGTATTAAATGTAGTAACCCTTTAAAATGATCTAATAACTCTTAATACTACACTAGTATATTATTAGAGAATATGAACTCTAAGTATTATGTAAACTTCTTAAGTTTAGTGAGATGTTAGAGAGAAGAAGTGATTTTTGCATGAATGAATTATATGAGGTAGTGTATTGTATAAATAAGAGGAAAAACAAGCCATCTTTGCCTTGTTGAAACCGGTCACCCACACCCCACATGGGTGGGGTGTTGTCACTTCCAATTGTTCTTAACAATGTAAAAAGGTTGAGTGTTGGTAATAGTTTTGGGTATGATTATGTCTAATTCCTAATTAGAATAATACACAAAAATAATCACCCTCTTGGTACACTACCAAAACCGGTTCACCCATGTAATATGGGTGTCCATTTTATTTTTGCAATTTGTCATTTGTCACAAGTGTGACATGTGACATATAACATGTAATTTTGCTTATAAATGTGCATTTAACCAATTTAAATGCAATTTCATAACAAATGAATTAGACTTAACATTTTAAGTCACATTTTATAATTACATGTAAATAAAATGGGTCCTCTCATATTTGGTTAAAATAATCTACAACAATTTGTAATTATAATTAACCAAATTAACTTATCTCAAATGTTTCATAAACATAATGCATTCTTAGTAATATAACAATTAAATTACCAAAATGAATCTTATTTAATCATATTACAATAAGATATATTTCTCACTCACAATTTAAACTTGGTTCATTTTAAGGGATTAATTAATCTGTATCACTATACAATTAATTAATGTACATGATTAGGGTATTGTCCTTTAGGTGTGACCTCAAGGGATCAACTGATCACCACCGTCATACGACAGTAACGTCAAACTCAATTGAGCCAATCGTTACCGATTTATGTTGACCAGTTGACTATAATATTCATCATCCCTTTGTATTCTTATTATTGAGATTTAATTATGTGATCGCACTATTGTTGAGGACATTTACTCCAACATGGTCTTGTGCACACCATTGCGTACATAAGACTTCCAACTGCAGATGCATAAGGAACTTTATGCATCTCTTGTTCATCGGCCTCACTTTCAAGACATTGTCGAGAGCTCAACTTGAAATGACAAGCTAGTGGAGAACTTACTGGCTTTGCGTTATGCATGTTGAACCTCTCTAACAGCTTCTCAATATATCCTTCCTGTGACCACCATATTTTCTTATTCTTTCTGTCACGGGAGATCTTCATTCCAAGGATTTGTTTTGCAGGACCCAAGTCTTTCATAGCAAAGTACTTGGTCATCGCCTTTTTCAGATTGGCGATCTTCATAGTATCACGGCCAACGATCAACATATCGTCAACGTACAACAAGAGGATGATATTATCCCCGTCGGGAAACTTCTTCACGAATACACAGTGGTCTGCAGTCGTCTTCTGATAGCCATGATCTATCATGAAGGATTCAAATTTCTTGTACCACTGTCGTGGAGCTTGCTTTAGACCGTACAAGCTCTTGTTCAACCGACACACTAAGTGTTCATTTCCCTTCTCCTCAAACCCCTCGGGTTGCTCAATGAAAATTTCTTCTTCCAAATCACCATGTAGGAAGGCTGTCTTCACGTCGAGTTGTTCGATCTCCATATCCATGCTTGCAGCCATGCCAAGCACAACTCGGATCGAAGACATTTTCACGACCGGCGAAAAGATTTCATCAAAATCTATTCCCTTCTTCTGACTGAACCCTTTCACAACCAGCCTTGCTTTGTACCTTGGTTGTGAGCTATTTTCTTCAGTCTTCAACTTGAACACCCACTTATTCTTGAGTGCTTTCCTGCCCTTCGGCAACTCTACCGGGTCATATGTGTGGTTCTCATTCAAGGATTTTATCTCCTCTTGCATGGCTATTTTCCACTCTTTCGGGTGAACATTTGCAATAGCCTCGTTATAGGACTCTGGCTCTCCCCCGTCACTAAGTAATGACCACATGCTAGGTGAAACGAGGGAATTTGGCTTTCGAGGCCTACCAGATCTCCTCACTTCTTGAGGTTGTTGTAGAGGCTGTTGAATCACTTGATCTTGTGGCAGTTCTGTTCCATCACCATCACGATCATCGTCGTGATCTTCTCCCCCATGATCATCATTCCTTTTAGGAGCTTTTGGGTCCATATCAGCTGGACTCATGGGGTCAGACTTTGGTTTCTTTGGCTTCTCAAAGTCTTCAATCGTGTGATCTTCGAAGAATACCACATCCCTGCTTCTGAAGATCTTCTTGTCTACCGGGTCCCACAGACGATAACCGAACTCTTCTTCCCCATACCCAACGAAGATGCATTGCTTCGTCTTGCTGTCAAGCTTGGCTCTTTCGTCTCTCGGGATATGAGCAAACGCTCTGCATCCGAAGACTCTCAAGTTCTTGTAGGAAACATCTTTTCCTGTCCAGACTCTCTCTGGGATATCACCATCAAGAAGAACTGAGGGGGATCAGTTAATCAGGTAGACAGCTGTTCTTAGTGCTTCTTTCCAAAAGGTTTTTGGAAGCTTTGCATGAGAGAGCATGGACCGAATCCTTTCTCCGATTGTCCTATTCATTCTCTCTGCCACACCATTCTGTTGTGGTGTCTTGGGAACCGTTTTCTCGAGCCTAATTCCATGGCTTCGACAATACTCTTCAAACGGACCTCGATACTCACCGCCGTTGTCTGCTCTAACGCTCTTCAACTTCCTTCCAGATTCTCTCTCAACTTTGGCATGGAACACCTTGAATGATTCTAGTACTTGGGACTTATTTGACAAAGCAGAGGCCCAGATTTTTCTAGAATGATCATCAATGAAAGTCACGAAATACAATGCACCGTCATGTGATTTTTCTGTTATTGAGCAGACATCCGTGTGGACTAAATCCAACACGTGGCTACGCCTTTTCCGAGGCGTTCTTTGAAATGCCACCCTATGTTGTTTCCCAGCCAAACAATCAACACAAGGTTTAAGTGGCACACCTTTCACTTCAGGGAGGATTTGCTTACGAGCGAGGATTTGTAGGCCCTTCTCGCTCATATGCCCGAGCCTTTTGTGCCATAGCTCGGTTGAGGCATCTGGTGCAACAATGTTTGCCTCTCCATGACTCACCTTTGCATGAGTCATATAAAGTGTTCTCTGCTTCTTTCCTCGAGCCACGATCATAGAACCTCTAGTTCCATTTGCCATCATTGAGTTGACTGCAATAACCTTCATCATCCAACATTCCGGCAGACATTAAGTTTAACCGGATGTCAGGAACATGTCGAACATTCTTCAGTACTAACTTATGCCCAGTGTTGGTTTGCAAACAAACATCTCCAATACCAATGATTTTGGAGGAACCATCATTTCCCATTATTACATTACCGTAGTTTCCGGCAGTGTAAGAAGAGAAGAAGTCGACATTTAAGGTGATGTGGTATGATGCTCCAGAGTCAACAACCCATATACTATCCTCACATGCCACATTTAGGTAACCCTCGGCACCTATGAAAAATACTTCATCACTCGCAGCTACAGCACTGGTTTCACCTTGGCTTTTGTGATCACCGTTGTGAGACTTTCCTTTGGCAAGATCACGTTTTCTTAGCCGACATTCGTTCTGCTTGTGGCCCGGCTTCTCGCAATAGTAGCAGGTAACTTCTTTTCTGACCTTCGATCTCCCCCTGGATTGGTCGCGTTTTTGCGACCCTCTGCCTTTACCTCTTCCACGAGAGGTTTCAGCGACATGGACTTCCACAGAGTTGGAAGTACCGAATTCTTTTCTTCTAGCTTCTTCATTGAGCAAGCTATCTTTCACAGTCGTCATTGTGATATTTCCTTCTGGAACGGAGTTGCTTAAGGACAACACGAGCGTTTCCCAGCTATCAGGGAGGGAGCTGAGAAGTAAGAGTGCCTGAACCTCATCTGCGAGACTTATCTTCACGCTTGTTATTTGATTTAACAAGCCCTGGTTGTCATTGAGGTGCTCCATCATGCTACGACCATCTTTGTACTCCTGTCTCACTAGTCGTCTAACTAGAGAGGCTTTGTTGAGAGCCGTCCTGCGTTCGTACATGGACTCCAATCTATTCCAGAGTGTATTAGCCACCGTGTCGCTGGCTACATGCTGGAAAACACTCTGATCGATAAATTGACGGATTAATCCGACAACCTTTCGATTTAATGTATTCCACGCATCTTCCGTTTTATCATCATCGGGTTTCGTCGAACTTTCGATGACATGGTGCATATCTTTACAATAAAGAATATCCTCCATTCTTGGCTTCCAAATTGGATAATTGGTCGCCGTTAATTTTATCATGCCACCAATTGTGACGGTATCCTCCATTTTGAAAAATTACACAAAGTATACCGAGAGCTACCAGAGCTCTGATACCACTCTGTTGGGTAACAGGCGTAATATTGAGCGGAAGCGTGGATCTATTACCCTCTTACGGGAGTGTAATTGTAAAATGGGCTAGACGATAATTAAATACGTCAACAAAATAGAGAATAATGACACACTGATTTTCACGTGGAAAACCCCTCTGAATAAGGGTAAAAACCACGGGACCCTTAGGCCACTTAATATCTCCACTATAAGCAAAATAATGGGAATACAATGTCTTTCCTAGTAATCACTAGGAGCTTACAAATATTATTCTGGCTACCCGGATAAAGACTCGGACCCTCAGAAATAATATTCTAAATGTGTGGGACTCATTCGGAGATTTTACGACTTTCCGACGGGATACCGTACTGACAGGATTATTTGAGCAGTACCACACTAGCTCTCAAACTCTCTGTATTTTTCTCAGTAAGTAGCTTATTTCTTACTCACTGCCTTTCTGGGATTGATGTGGATGAATAAAATGCTCTCGGATGCGTGCTATTTAAAGTACTCCAATGCACTGCACATTTTGCAACTGAGCACAAAAATGTTGACATTGTAGTGCACCGTTCTACTACTACTGACACCGTCCAATGCACCTCCTACTATACTACTCCATGCAAACCCAATTTTTCTTCTCATTTAAAGCATGTGAGCCCCCACTTGGAGGGACCCATTATTCCAACATTATACACTTGAATGCATGTATAATTTTTGAACACCGACGATATGAAAGGTTTTTAGTAGTTTGTTCCATTCTTGTGTATGTATCGTTTTTTCATTTCGATGTTTGGATTGTCAATTTTATGGGATATTGCTGCAGAAATCCGGGTAGCAAATTAATTTTTTTTAGAAA
The DNA here is from genome assembly GCA_022085475.1 of Heliosperma pusillum. NCBI lineage: Eukaryota > Viridiplantae > Streptophyta > Magnoliopsida > Caryophyllales > Caryophyllaceae > Heliosperma > Heliosperma pusillum. The sequence goes on along the minus strand of JAIUZE010015183.1, from coordinate 5,051 downwards.
ATATGCCTATTTGTGGTGGCGGTTCTCAAGTTAGAAATGCCACTATAGGTTTGCCTATTATGGCGATTCTTACGTAAGAAACGCGACAATAGGTACACTATGGCGGGGGTTCTAAATTAGTATGGTGGCGGTTTTAAGTTAGAAACGCCACAATAAATAAGTTATAGTGGCGGTTCTAAAGTTAAAACCGCCACTATAGATAAGCTATGGTGGCGGTTTTACAACCGACGCAAAGTATATACGGTGCCGTGTTATACGACGGACCCTAAACCTTTAAAAACCGTCACAAAAGGTCATTTAGAACCGCCGCCGTAGGATCTTATGTTGTCATTGACTTTTTTACGTTAAAAATAATTAGAGAAGAGATTTGAGGAGCGTTTTGTGTACTTCGTCATTAATGTCATTTGGAGGAAAATATATTCGTAATGAGATGATTTTTCAATGGCAAAAGTTTGAGCATAAATAAAGTTCCATACAAAAATTCGGTTTGGTTTTTATAGAAAATATGGTGAGAAAAGAGGTTAAGGACTAGATTTTTTTATGAGAAACCCATATATTATTCCTTATTTATTTATTTATTTATTTGTTTACTGAATTGTCTGATACCTCCTCCTATTCTCAATAACATTCCCCATTTCTATTTTCGTCTATGGTGGAGTAGTGTATTTGTGTGGTCCAATTTTAATTATATGGTGGGATAGTGTGTTTTCTTAGTTTTTGTGTTAAAGTGAAAAGGGAATGCTATTGAGAATATGAGGGAGTATATAACAATGAGGAGGGCGAGAAGCATGGGATCAGCACAAGGAACGAAGGGACAAGGAGAAGAAGAACGAGGGAAAGGGTAAGGGGAAGGAAGAGGAAGAGGAAGAGGAAGAGGAAGAGGAATAGGACGGAAAATTGATGTGTTTACATGATTCAAAACTTCTCTTGATTACTCTATTAGATTTCTTTTTTTCTGACAAAGAGATGGCTATTTACAACTTAGTTTTTATTTTGATTAATTTTTGGAGGAAGAGGAGAAAGACTAAGTGTAGAGAAGGGTACGGGTAATCGTGAGAGTTGCTAAGCACATCACGTAATTGTGCTCATAAAAAGTGGTACGTTTCAAGTTCGTTACATGGTAGTTTAGGACAGTTTGTGCAGATTAACAAGTATACTACTCAATTTGGAAAGTTGTAGTTATTTAAAAAATAAAATAAAAAGACAACGCATCACCTATGTTTCTGAACGGGGTGTAATAGCAAATCGACCACAACATTTATTTGGTAAGGTCTTGCGCCTCAAATGTGAAATGCAACCGTGGAAACAACAACCCCCGATAGTAATAGGAAAAGCGTTTACATTGATCAAGTATAAACTTAACGAAATTTGAATGCCGCCCCCGTTAGGGCGCGGAGTAACAACTAGTTAAGTCAAATGTATCAAATCTAAATACTAAATCACTTTCATTTTGATCAATATTAAGGTTAATAATTGTTATCTCATCAATTTAATTGGGTCAATATCGTGTCGTATCGGGTCAGGTCTGGTTCAGATTCAGGTCGCTGATTATCGGGTCACGTAAGGTTATGGTCTTATGGGTAGTCATGTGGTCGGATCGGTTTCGGTTCGCAAATTTCCCAAATTCTAATGGGTCGAGTTTGCTCGGGTTTGGATTGGCTCATACTTGTCAGCTCCAGTGTAACAACCCGAAGAGTACCCGATTTTTCTAGTAAAAATATTTACTAACACTTTTCAGTAGAACTTAAGTTTTTAAAATAGGAATTTTTGTTCCGAGTCTTATTTTGAAATTCCGCGTTCGTATTTGGAATTTCTGAGAGATTTCATGAAAAGACCGTTTTTAGTCATCTTTGACTTTTCTTGACAAAAGTCGTCTTTGACTTTTCCTTGACTTTTTAAAGTCGTCATTGACCTTTTCTTGACTTTTAAGTCGTCATAAACTTTTCTTGACTTTTAAGTCATCTTCGACTTTTCTCGACTTTTCAGTCAACTTTGACTTCCGTTGACTTTTTCCCGACTCGCCTCATAAGTTTGAGGACCGAAATTTTATTTAAAAAAATAATATTTTGATTTATTTTTATTTAGATTTATTAAGATTTATCATAATTTAATATAATTATTTTGAATTTATTCGGAATTTAAAGAATAACGTTTACGGTTTTAACCGAACGTCATTTAACTATTCCCGACTCATCGTAAAGCGCGAAACAAAATCGGAACTCGACTTTGGCATGAGTCACACGCGCGTGTCATCGCTTTCCACTCACAATTAGATATTTTAATTATTTTGATTAAACTAATCGAAATATCTAGATATTTAATTACTTTATCGATCCGTCAACGAAGATTACGCAAATCGCTCAAAAACAGACCGATTCCTCACCATGTTACACGGCTCCTTTAGTCCTCTAATAGGGCTTGATATTTTCATTACTTTTGATAATAATATCATAATATCTTGATATTATTTCACTTTATCGATCAGTTAACGAAAACTACGCAAAACGCTCGAAATCGGACCCGACAAGCTCAACATCACACGGCTCCCTTACCCACTCTTAAGCCTTGATATTTTCATTATTTTTCACTACAATATCATAATATCTTTGATGTTTAGTGTAATTAACTTTATCGTTAATTATCTTTAATCGTTTACCGTAAAATAATTATTAAACGCGAGTCAATTACGTAACAACAATTTCAAAACCCGACTTTTTATTTTGCCTATATTTACACGGCTCACATACACACTCCACTCACAAACAACTTTTCATTTTTACAATAAATCCAATAAAGATCAAAATATCACTTTCTTTAATCGTTCTTCGTGTTCTTCGTCGTTCATCTTTTGTTCTTCATCGTTCTTGAGCAAAACCTTCATAAAATCTTCGTTTCTTAATTCAATCCATCCTAATTTATATTTCTAGACTCTCCTCTTCGCTCCTCATCTTCACGTACGGTTATATTTCAATTCCGTCAAGATCGTTTTCAACACTTTAATTATGGAAATTCATATTTTAGTTCTAATAATGTTTTTCTTGTTATTTCTTATAGGGGAAGATTTTGAAGACGAGTTTGGAGACTCGTATATTTTGGGTGAAGATTAGTAGGAGGATTTCTTATTATATACTTCTTATTATTATTTTGGTGCTAATTGTTTTGGCTAGCTAAGGTAACAATTCCGTTTTACTCGACGAAATAATGTCACATAGCTTTTGTTTTGGTTAAGTTATGATTTTTATGATTTTGTATGAATTTATAATAGGTTTAGTGTTCTTGGTAAATTTTGATGATTTTCCATAAGTTATGATTTTTATGATTTTGTATGAATTTATAATATGTTTAGGGTTCTTGATGAATTTTGATGATTTTTATTAAGTTATGATTTTTATGTTGTTTAGGACATTTTTCATATGTTAGTGTTCTTGATGAATTTGGGTGATTGTTCATAATAATGATTTTGTATGGATGTTGTTAAAAATGGTTGTTTGAGAATTAAAACATGTTGGAATTAATTTGATGTTGTTTGTTGGTTGAACCGTGGGCATGTCAGTGAACCGGACCAACCAGACCGGTCCAGGCCGATTCAGACCCGGTCTGGGTTGGTCCATGGTGGGTCCGGGTTTTGGTCTTTGGGTTGTGTCGATGTATGATTGTTTAATTGTTGTTTTGACGGGTTTTAATTATGATAAGCATGCGGGAAATAATTAGAAACGGTTTTTATTAAAATTGTCAAAACAGCCATTTTTGGCCAAAACAGGCCGTGGGGCCCATCCAGGCCCATGTGGGGTCCGGCCCAACTCAGCCCGTGGGTCCCACTTTGGGACTTGTGACGGTTTTTGAGTTATCGTCATTTTTATCGTGTTTTTGTAATATTTAGCAAGTGGGAAATATTAATAAGTAAAATATTTAATTAAAAAGGTTTTTTCATAAAATTATTATTTCTCACATGTTAGAAATTATAAGACGAGATCGTAGTTTATTTTGATATCCTTTAAGTCAAGCGGGGTTTTACGTAAGATTTAATAATTCACATGTTAGAAGTTTTATTAAAATAACATGTAATGAATATGTTGATTTTATGTCTATGTGATAAAGACTCTGTTTCTAGCCGGTTTGATCCAACGGGTTTGGTCAAACTAAGCTCTAGTCAGCCCCGATTTGACTGATGACCCGTCGCGGGACTCGGGTCGGGGATTTGTCTTCAAATAAGGTTGTATTTAATTAATGAAATAGCCTTAGTAGATATGAGGCGATATGTTATTTGAATATGATTTATATGTAATTAGTCACATGATAGGAGGTTGTTCCTGTGACTGTTTAATTATATGGTTGGTGTCGTGTTGACTAAGTACCCATAGAGAATTATGAGTATATGGCGTCTTGACCATTCTAAATTCTAAATGAGTAGCTTGGACCATGACATTGATAGGCCGTACTATCTTTAACGAGTATATAGTTCATGGTTAATAGCTTTTGTGTCACGGCCTGGGGGGCTTATCTCCAAGTCGGGGCATGGCTGCCTGATCCGTTTTGGGACTGGAGCCAGCTTAAGTACTAGCCATCTCTGCTTAGGGGTCGCCTAGTAGAGTTTCTCATAGACGGTTATGTCATGGGACGGGGAACGGAATAGCTGTTGTCGCTAGGTCTGATCAGTCTAGGACTAGGATATGTTTTCCTACCTTGTGGTATAGCCTCGCGTTACAGAAGTCTTCTATCGACTGTTCTAAGAACTTATGCCTGTTTGTAGAAGTATTGGTCTTTCATGTTTGTATGATTCTATGAGTTCTAGAAGGTGAGATGCAAGCCGGCTAGGAGTGATAGAGTTTGGATTACCGATTGTTAACTGATTCACATGATTACGTGTTGATTAGGGTTTGAGTGTATCAGGGCCATGTTACATGGTAACCGCTGAGCCAGCATACCAGCTTCCCTACCTTGAGTTAGATTTTATTATCGGATTCACATGATAGCTTTCATATGATAGGTTATATGTTAGTTATTTGTTCCATAACATGAAAAGCATATCATATATGTTAAAGTTTTGTATT
>JAIUZE010015182.1:0-34059 GCA_022085475.1 Heliosperma pusillum | reverse complement strand
GGGAAGGGAATAGCTGTTGTCGCTAGGTCTGATCAGTCTAGGACTAGGATGTTTTCCTACCTTGTGGTATAGCCTCGAGTTACAGAAGTCGTCTATTGACTGTGCTAAGAACTTATGCCTGTTTGTAGAAGTATTGGTCTTTCATGTTTGTATGATTCTATGAGTTCTAGAGGGTGAGATGCAAGCCGGCTAGGATTGATAGAGTTTGGATTACCGATTGTTAACTGATTCACATGATTACGTGTTGATTAGGGTTTGAGTGTATCACGGCCATGTTTCTGAGAGGAACCTCTGAGCTAGCATACCAGCTTCCATACCTCGAGTTATAGATTATTATCGGTTTCACATGATAGCTTTCACATGCTAGGTTATTTGTTAGTTATCTGTTTCATACATTGAAAAGCATATCAGTATATGTTTAAAGTTTTGTATTCTTTATATACATTGCTTTTATGGTATTCATGTTTCATTAAACTCGACATTTCGTGGCTGGGAGGACTCGGAGTTACTCCCCACTGACTGTGGCTTCCGTGTTTATATTTAATGCGGTCGAACAGGTGGTGAATGCATACTTGGGGTACATTGACGAGCTAGAGAGCGAAGTATTTACCTTGGACCTATATTCGGTTCTTAGATTGTATATTATTATACACTCTTTTATTTCCGTATTTATACGGGAGATATGTCTCCCGTCTTGTATATTTCTTTTGTATAATATTATTTCGTTTTGTAATGACCTTTTTATTTATGACACCCTTCGTTATGTATTTAAATTATTTTTTTTCTTTCCGCAAATTTGAGGGTGTCACACATATCTTGTAGATCAGTGCAATATGACAAGCTCCAATGTATCTCCTTTGAAGCCTAGTCCTTCCTCTTCCAGCATCCAGCCACTCCACCAATTGCCCTAATCCAAAGGAAACCCCAAGCTTACTTTGCAAAAGATGACAACACTGCACACTGAATGAGCAATTAAACAGAACATGCTGTATAGTCTCCATTCCATTCCCACATATATCACAAACAGGATCTACTTGCATCCTCATTTTAATCAATCTCTCTTTAGTAAGTAATCTATTCTGGATTGCAGCCCAGAAAATGAAACTAGTCTTAGGAACATTCATAGAATTCCAACACACATACCTCCATCTTACTCTGTCTTTACCTGGTCTCAACCAGAGATAACCATCACTAACACCATAAGCTTTATCAGATCCCAACCACAAATCATCCACATAAGCACTATGAAACTGAGTCATAATATGACTAATTTTCCTCCATGACCAGCTAGTATCAGGAGGAGCAATATAGTCCTTCCAGTGCAACCCTTTTAAGTAGACATTACTCACCCACTTAACCCAAAGATGATCCTTTTTGGAAGCTATCCACCAAACATATTTTCCTAAAAGTGCTCTATTCCACTTCTTCACCTCCTTAATACCAAGCCCTCCTTCTGCCTTAGGGTAGCAACAATTATCCCAACTAACATTAGGAGCCTTAGTATACTCAGCAGTTCCTCCCCAAAAATAGTTCCTACACAGTGCAATTATTCTATTCATAATACCATTTGGAATAAGAAAAATATGAGCCCAATATGAATGGAGAGAAGTAAGGACAGAATTCACCAAAACCAGTCGACCAGAGTAAGAAAGCTTTCTGTTACCCCATCCTCTAATTCTAGCAACAATTTTATCAGTTAACTTCAACCCATCATTCTTGGAGAGCTTCTTTGAAGAAATAGGAATTCCTAGGTACTTGAAAGGAAGAGAACCCCTCTGAAAACCAGAAACTTGAAGAATATTTTCAATGCAGCCATTATTTACACCATTGAAATAGATTTCAGACTTAGTTTTGTTCAGACACAAACCAGATGAGGCAGAAAAAGTAGCAAAGCTTCTAAGAATCCACATGATAGAATGCTCATTGCCTTTACAAAACATCAACAAATCATCAGCAAATAATAAGTGATTAAGCTTAATAGGACCACATAAAGGATGAAACCTGAAACCATCCTGGATAGCAATGACCTGGAGAATTCTGGATAAGTACTCCATACAAATAGTAAAGAGAAGAGGAGACAAAGGATCTCCTTGCCTTAAACCTCTCTTACCTTGAAAAAACCCAAAAACAGTCCCATTTAAAGCCAAGGAATAAGTAGGAGAAGTGACACATGCCATGATCAAATCAATAAATCTTCCAGGAAACTTAAGAGCATGAAGCATCTGGAGCAGAAAAGACCATTCCACAGAATCATAGGGTAAGTGTTGGTAAGTGTTAGTTCGAATATCTTGTGGAACACCATTTAAGAGTATTATTATTAGGGTTTAAAAGCATGAGAGAGAACGCTCCTTCTTGAGGATTATAGGGTTTTGTGCAAAGGCCAAAACAATCTTTGAATATCATGTTTTGCTAAATTCTATTCAATAGAAATAATATTAGACATCAATATTAACTCATTAAATAATAGATTTGTATTACTTTCAATAGTATCAAAATAATTGTTGTTATTCATGGACCAAAGTAAAGTGATCGTAGAAGCACGAATGGAGGTTGCTGCCAAATTGAAAGAGATCAATACTCAGGAAGAGGAATCTTCTCATTAGGAAAACACAGTAGCAAAAGGAAATCAAGACACGGAATGGCAAGTTGTGGGATTAAGGAAGAAGAAGAATGGGAATGTACCATCTCAATCGGGAATATTACCAACGATTGCTGAACATCCTGTTGGGGAATCCAGTAGTAAAGGTAATCTTCTTAAATTAAGTATAGACGATGTGAAGGACGAAATTAATTACTGGAATTCTACTGTGTTTGGTTATGTTATGGGGGCAAACCCTCCTAGAATTGTAATAGAAGGTTATTTAAGAAGGGAATTGAAAGATTATGCTATTTCTAAGATTGGTTTCCTGCCGTATGGGCTGTTTATGGTGAGGTTTGATACTGTGAAACATCAGAAATTGGTACTGGAGAGGGGGATAATGTTATTTGATGGTAAACTTGTGATATTGCGTCCTTGGGATCCTGATGTGAAGATTTCTAAAATATTAGTTAAATCTGTTCCAATATGGATTAAACTGGTCGGGCTTGATTTGAAGTTCTTGGGTCACTCTTGTTTGGAGAAACTTGCCTCTCTGTTAGGTACATTTGTTAGAATTGATGACCTTACATTGAGGAAGAATCTGTTAGGATTTGCTAAGATTTTGGTGGTTCCGGACAGAATACAGATTAAGGATGAAAGGGGCAGGAGGTCACGATGTTACTGGAGTATGATTGGGTACCAATAACTTGTCAACACTGTAGTGGTATGGGGCATAGTTCAAGTGTTCGTAGGAGGAGGACTGGTCCTCCAAATAAGCCTGCTAAACCTGAACCTGTTAGGAAGGTATGGAAGGAGAAAGTGGGCAATGTTCCTACTCTAGACCCTAAGGATATCCAGTATTGGCTAAAGGTATTGGTGTGATAGGTGATACCAGAATAAGGAATGATCCTAAAGATACTTTTAAAGAGAATATGGTGGAAGTGGTCACTCCAGCAAACTCTCCCATGAATATGAGTTACAACTCCTTATTTACTCCTGCTAGGATCATCACAAGGTTGACTAGGCATGAGACTAGGATACCAGGGGGCAGGAGGATGATTTTGTTGTAAAGTTTAATAGTGCTCTTGGGAAGTCTGCTGAGATGGTGGACAAAGGAGGAAGAGGAGAAGTCCATTCCCCTCCAAATGACTAGATTGGGGGTATCGAATATTAGGGGTCTGAATAATGATGGAAAACAGAAATATATCAAATGATTTCTTAATCAAGCAGATGTAGATATGTTTGGGCTCCTTGAGACTAGGGTCAAACCTGGATCTCTAAATATTGTAACAAGTAATGTGTGTAGTGGATGGTCTTTCATCACTAATCATAATTTTCATAATGGTGGAAGGATATGGGTACTGTGGAGACAGTAGGCCCTTAAGGTAGTTATTCTAGAGATGTCTGCTCAGTTTATATACCTTGAGGTGACTAAACTTGATGATAATAGTAAGTTCTTCACAACTTTTGTGTATGGATTTAATAAACCTGAGGATATAACTCCTCTTTGGGATGCCATAATTAGGATGCGCAGAGGGGAGACATTTTTGTGTGGTAAGGGTCAATGTATGTATCGTTGGAATTTTGGATTAGGTTGTTGTATCAGATTATGACGGTCTTTGAGGGTATCTTTAGTATATGATGATGTTAGTGTTGTCTTGAATGCTTGATTTCTTTTGTTTGTAATAAGGGTGTGAACTTCGGAGACGAAGTTCATTTTTAAGGAGGGGAAAAGTGTAATAGCTCGTATTAGTTTAGTAAGACTTTTTTTTATATTATTGGTTATTGGTCAGTGTAAGTTGATGGAGACTTGGTGTTGGTCTGTTTAGAGGTGATATGTAATTGATATGTGATTGGTAGAGTCCTTGTGTTTGGAATGCTAGGAGTTTTGTTAAAGGTCATAAAGTTGGCCTTGTTGTGTACGAATTGTGTCTTGTGTTGTGTGTAGTTAGAGATAGTGCATTTTGGGCTAGTTTATATCGTATTTATGTTGGTGGTTATTGATGGGTAGTATGCATGTGTCATAGATGATGTGTCGAATGTGTTGTTATGTGTTGTTGTGGCATATGTTTAACGTATGCGTTGTGGTGTGTTGTTGTGACATATGTTACCATAAGTGTTGTGGGTGGTGCCTTATCTTGTGTTGTTAGTTGGTAGGGGTGATTATGTGGAGGAGTATAAATTGTGAACTCTGAGGACAAAGTTCGTTCTTTAGGAGGGAAGACTGTAATACTCCGTATTTCTGTGTATAGAGGGCTCGGCCAAGTAGGACTTACTCGACCGAGTACATATAGTATTCGGCCGAGTAGAGGCCACTCGGTTGAGTGGATTTGGCTGATACCTTAAGTCGTATTATGATCTCGCGTACTCGGCCGAGTGACTGAGGCACTCGAGCGAGTAAGTCGTACTCGACCGAGTACATGTTGTACTGGACCGAGTACGACGAAAATATTGGATTAGTCGGACAGATGATTAAAGGTTATAAAGAGGAGTTGTTTTCATTAAATCAGTTTACCTTGTTAATGAAAAAACCCTATTTCACAAATCCTCTCTAATTCCTCAAGAAACCTTTCATCATCTCGTGCCGAATACAACCTTTGGCTATGTCGATTGATTGCTTGGTAAGTATCCTTGACTATAATTGATTATATTGTGTTTATTACCCTAATTGAATTAGGGAAAAGAGGGATTGTGATGTTAATTGCATGATTATGTTTGTTCAGAAGGGGACTTCGTAGAAGAACACTTTTGACTTGCTTGATTTTATTGCTATACGCGGATTTTGCAATAAGGTAGGGTTTCCTACTCGGTATTTGCATTGCTAATTGATGGCATGAGATTGTTAATTGTTATATGTGATTATATATATGTGATTCATGATAATGGTCACTGTTGTGACAATGATAGAGATTGGGGTTGTCGTCGATGGTTACTATGGTTTGGTGATCTCGTTGGGAGACGAGTCAGAACCCGAGTTCGCCTCTGTAGTTATCCCGCTACGTAGGGGATGTTCACATTAGTGTTTCACGTTTATCTCGCTGCGGTGAGATGAAAGTTCGACCCATATGGCTGTCGTCCAGGGTCAATTGGTGGTTTTGTAGAACAGGGGTGGTAACCTGAGTCTACTGAGGTGTCAACTACGGTGGCCCTCTGGTTTCTCTTTCCCTTGTGCTGATCTTGTATGTTGGTCGGTATATGCGAATACTGACCCCTTTAATGTTTTACAAAACTCCCGTTATCCATTGGGGGATGGTGAGTAGGTGATCGCAGGTGATCGATAGAGCTTCATTGGGATTGAGGATGGGATCACTGCATCGTGTCGTAGCTTTTTGCCGAGTAGTTAGAGTCTTACACATTGCTTATTTTCTACTACTTTAATATTGTTAACTTTGGATTATTGGTCAGACAGTATGCCGTCTGTTTTGAGAACATGTAATTGAGTTAAACTATTTATTGAATAATTATTGTTTCCTTTATCACTTGAATTGAGATGTACTACCTCGGGAAACCGAGATGGTAGCTCTCCCATGTGCTAAGGGGGTCTTGTAAGGCACCTTAGTGTATGAGGGTGTTATAATGCGCCTCTTCTAAGACTCTTCTGAATCTGTTTTTCTAAAACTGATTTGAAACTCGTCCCACATTATTATTAATAAATATTAATTGGTTGGTTGAGGTAGATATGGAAATTAATAGCCTAGTTTAGACTAGCATATTTTTTTGAGTTTGTTCTCAAAAATTGTGTTTAATCTCCAATAATCGATATTGCATGGTTAAATCACGTTTTTTTATTTTACTTATTGTTATTTTAATAATTTTATCGTAAATAAATAATAAAAAATCGATTTCTAATTTAATAAACATAACGAATAGTTTGGATCTAATAAACAGACCCAAATACTACCTTAGAAGGGATGCAGCGTCTGTTGCGTCTTTTCGTATGCGGTATTTTATTCCCTTTGTCTTTCCAGTAAGGTTGTTTGACCAGACTAGGTCAAACAGGCCCTTAAAAGAGGTGCACCATATGTTGCGCTTGTTCTAAGTCCTGTTTGCCCATGTTTCTAAATTGCAAAGACGTAAGTCGTTCCTTTCGGTTTTAATAAACTATTAACTTTATTATCACCTACTTTCAAGCGTATTTAGCCTTTATTAATTTTATTTTGACTCTTTATTTAATTATTTTTAGGAAAAATTGTTCACTACAGTCTTTTAAAAACATGATTTTGAAAATTACAGTCTTATATATTTATTTTTGAAAATTACACCCAACTAATCACTTTTCAGTGAAAGTTGTATCAAAATGGGCAATTCGGTGATATTTTGTAAACACTGAATGATATACCCCTCCCTTATAACAGATATATTTTACCCATTAAACCTTCTTCTCTTACTACTTTCCCTCTGAAATCCTTTCTTCTTCCTACAAAACCCCTTCCTCACTCGATCTCTATCAAAATTTCCCTCAAATATGGAATTAAGTCTCTTCTCCATTGTGGGGTTGCTCTGATTAAGCATGTCTATTAAGGCAAGCGCCTCGTCGTAGCCTTATTCCGAGAAAAGTAAATGAATTCACTCAAAATTCAATCAACATCCCTTTCATCTCTTGTTTAAGTGTTTGAACCTCACAATTCAACAAACTCACCACACTTGAAGACACTTCATCATCTAAATTGATGAACCCTAATTATTTTCAATTTTGGGAAAAATGAGAACTATTCTCAGACCACCTTGAAGACATTCATCATCTAAATTGATGAATCCTAATTATTTTCAATTTGGGGAAAAATAAGATACAAACAATACAGATGAAACTAATAAAATTTAAACTATACATGTGGTTTAGGGCTCAATGACGACTTGTATCAACAACTAATATGAGCAAAAATGTGAGAGAGAAATGTCAGGGGAGATGATGAAGAAATGGAAAAGTGATAAAAGAGAGATTGATGACTGAGAAAGGAATGAGAGTATAAGTCTAACATTCAAACATAGGAGTAAGGAATTGTTTGATGGTAAGGGCATTTTCGTCATAAAAGATGAACTTAAATGACAAAATTTAAAAATTGCTCTAGTATTCCACTGGAGTGAAAGTTTTGATAGTAATTACTCATCAGAAGTGATAATTTGGGTGTAATTTTCAAAAAAAATAAATATATAAGGCTGTAATTTTCAATATCATATTTTTAAAAGGCTGTAATGAACAATTTTTCCTTATTTTTATTTTCCCATTTTCCTTTGAATGTGGTTTATAAGACGAACATACTTGTCTTTTGTACATACTTGTTATTTACATGTAAACAACCTTAAATCAACTTTGACATTCCAATCTTACTTGCCTAATTCAACCAACCTTGTTAATTCGCATGCTTGACACTCATTTCTATGCTTATTATGTGGCGTTTAGCTATTATTTCCTCCAATATTTGCTACTTTGAGTGTATTGTGTGACTAATGCAGATTTTGAGTCCGAATACACTTTATTAAGCCAAATCCTATCAATAAAGTGAATTTGGAAGGATTTCAAGCGCTTCATGTCACTAGTATCAGCTTTGATGAGCCATATCTCCAGATCTAAAAATGATAATCAAGTGATTTCAATCGGAGGTGAACGCTTATTTTCTTAGCTTTTCAACACAACCAAAAACGCTTGATTTTCCTAATTAGCGAAGAAATGGCGGTCGTTTAAAGTTCAGTGCGCATTATCGGAATTGTGCGACATGAGAAGGTTGATCGACCTGATGCTATAGCTCGATCGAAATGATGCTATAGCTCGGTTTTGTATGTCATTTGTGCTTTGCTAAGCCATTTTATGAGCTAATATCGTCTTCTAGGTGAATTCCTGTGTTCTAACTTGTTTTGTAGGGAAAGTGACGTTTCTACGCCCTTTTTCTATATTCCCGAACATTTGCCTAGAACCCGACGATTTGAAGAAGCAAGCTTGACCATGTCAAAGGCATTTCAAGAAGGTTCACTAATTCAAATGAGAGAAGAAGTAAACACGATGTCGCAGTTGTCGGAAGATCAATCAATTAATCGGAAGAATTCATCGCTTTACATCAAACCCTATCAACAAACCCGATTGAAGAGGTCAAGGGGGATGATGGAAGTCAATTCAAAGCAAAGGGAGATGAAACGTTAGTCAAAAGCTTCTAGATGACAACTTACCCGATCGGGTAAGTGTGTACCCGATCGGGTATCTCTGCTGCTTCGAGCAAAATGCTTCAACTTCCTATTTTTTTCCTATATGTTCAATGCTCGACCCCTTCCCCACGAAACCCTAATGCTATATAAAGAGAGCTACAGCCCCTCTTCTCAACACACTTCTTCACATCTCACATCCTCTTCTCTTCTCTTCTTACATTTCTCCTTAGATTAGGAGGAGGGGGAACTAGCCTCCCTTCTCTCATTTTCTTCTTCTTTAGTCTTTAGTTCTTAGTTTATTTCTGTCCTTTAGCTTAGATCAATAATAATTTCATCCTTGTAATATCCTTTGTGTGATTCAAGCGTTGTAATTGGTGGATCGATTATTATGTGCACGGATTTTCTATTATTGTTGTCATTATCGTCATTGATCGTCATATACGTATTCCTACTTTATCTTTCGTTTAATGTCTTTATTGTTTTCCATTTGATTGTTATTCTCTTTACATATTATCTTAGATTCATTTAGTATCGTTATAATTGTAATTTCATTTCTTAGATTATCAATTAGCGTCGTTATTATCGCCATATAAAGAGTCAAAATCAAATAAACATGTCTATCCTAGTTTTCATTGTTAATATCACCTTAGATTTAGACATTATCATGAGTGAGTAGTCACCTTTCTAGGGTGTAGGATAGCCATGTTAGATTGATTAAAAGTTGATAATTGGATAAAAGAAATTGTGCTTTTAAAACGTTGTGTCTATGCATATTTGGACTATAACAATAGTTCACGATTTCTTGGCCGAAAATCATTGACTAAAATGGAATTCTTTTCCAAGGTAGAGATACGTGAATTGAATAGAAAAAGCATGACATGGTAGATTAAGACCTAGTAAATTGCCTAAAAGCCTGCTAGACCATCTGATCTATGATTGTAATGAACACATCATTCTTACGAACTCATTATGAATTATTTGCATGTTCCATATCCAATTGAATCAATATTTCAATCTACATGTGTGAACCTACTTCCCTAGATGCTTTTCATCATTGTTAATTCATCACTTGCTTTATTGTTTTCATTTCCATTTGCTTTTATTTCGTTTTCGTTTATGCCTTGTAGTAGTTTAGAAACTAAACTCCCAAAACCCAGATATTCGTTAGATAAGACCCAATTGCGAGACACTTCACATCTTATAGGAAACACCATCTCCCTGAGGATCGACCCCTACTTCCCTAATTACATTAATTTGTTATTAGCCTAGTCTGGGTAATTTAGCTTTGTATCGGGCTCGCGACAAGCACGATCAGTTTTAGCCGGATTTACTTTAATATTAGCCCATTAGTCATTTATTTTACTCTAGTTTTAGACTTAGTATAAAAGAATATTTTACTATTTTAATTAGGTTACCACTTCATAATCAAAAACTTTCTATTATGTTACTTCCTCCTTAGCTTTTGGATCTAGAAAACTTGTAATATCTTTTCTACACTTTGCTTAATCCTTTGGTAATTGAATCTCCTTTTATTTCCCTTTAATTCCTTTAATTTATATTGCATCATCTTTTATTTATATTACTTATTATTTTATGATTAATTGTTATCATCATCTTTCAACTATGAATTCAATCGTTATCATTACAATCATTATTGTTATTGTTTATTTAAATATGAGTAGCTAAATTTTTGCACTAGGATTTAGGGGAGCCATGGATAGTTTGGTTTATTAAGTATATTATTAGATTGGTTTGTTCTATCGCGTCTTTGTTGTTAATTGGGACATACAATAACGATTGCTTGTTAAAAGCCACAATTAAATAATTGAATTGGTAAACCCCGACCTAAGACAGAAAGCCCGGTGAGGGTTAAACCGGTCACAAACATTAAAGTGCCCAAATAAGCTGAGGGAGCTCGTTAGAAGCATTCTAGGGTGATTAGCGATCCGAGAGGACATTATCATTACCCTTTAGATCGTTAGTTGAGACCGATCCATTGACTCTGTCTTTGACCCGTAATAATCCATAGTGAACCAAGAATCCTAGTCCCTTCTCCTTATATTTAAACTCATTCCTACTTCCTTACTAGCTCTTTTATTTTTATTATTAGTTTAGTAAACCAATTAAAGAACCCCCATTTGTTACATAGACAGACTTAAATTAGCAAATAGAATTCAATAGTCTCCATGTGGATAGGATCCCGACTTCCCTAGCTATATTATTTAGAGACCAGATGGTTATCTTTGATAGGTGTGCGATTTAACTTGTCAAATTTTGGAGCCCTTATCGGGGAGACGGTTATTTTCTGAATGTTTATCTTTAGTTTTTCTTTTGTCTCAAGGAACTTCTGTTCTGTGGGACCGTTCTTATAGTTTCCTCTAAGTTTTTTTTATGCCCAGGTCTCACAGTTTAGAGCTCTTATCATTTGATCCCGAGCCAGAAAGGACAATGCATGTTGGGCGAAATATTTGGAAGGAAATACATCAAGCAGAAGACTTTATTACGCTTGATTCAGTTGGGAGGAATTTATTGCAGAAATACAGTCCTTTGAAGAGGATACCTCAGTTTCTGCCATTGCTATTATTACATCATTCACCATGCCTAAACTATCAAGTCATTCTAAGCTGACTCTTGAGTCCATTCCCAAGGGATTCCAACTCCCTACTGCTACTAACGGTACTTTCGAGATCCCCCCATCCTACATCAAGTTAGTAGAGCGGAATACATTTGGGGGTGGCGCTTCTGAGGATCCCGGTGACCATATGAAAACTTTCACCGATTATTGCTTCTCCATCCCACTCACAGCTGGGGTAACGCAAGAGAAAGTAAAGAAATTATTGTTCCTTTTCTCCTTAAGGGACAGTGCTAGAGATTGGTATCGTGATCTTGATAAAGAAGTTGTATGCGTAATAGATTGGAACTCTCTTGCTCTCGCATTTTACAAAAGGTACTACTCTCCACAACGAACTAATGCCTTGCAAAGCAAATTACCAGTTTTTATACAACTACCTACTGAGGATTTCAATGAAGCATGGGTTCGTTTTATGAAAATGGTCCGTTCAGTTTCTCACCATGGTTTTGAATCGTGGTTTCTGTGCAATCAATTTTATAATAGGTTATAAGTGTTGGAGTAAGTGTCCTCAACAATAGTGCGATCATATAATTAAATCTCAATAATAAGAATACAAAGAGACGATGAATATTATAGTCAACTGGTCAACATAAATCGGTAACGATTAGCTCAATTGAGTTTGATGTTACTGTCGTATGATGGTGGTGATCAGTTGATCCCTTGAGGTCACACCTAAAGGACAATCCCTTAATCATGTACATTAATTAATTGTATAGCGATACAAATTAATTAATCCTTTAAATTGAACTAAGTTTAT
This sequence comes from Heliosperma pusillum, assembly GCA_022085475.1. Lineage (NCBI taxonomy): Eukaryota > Viridiplantae > Streptophyta > Magnoliopsida > Caryophyllales > Caryophyllaceae > Heliosperma > Heliosperma pusillum. Next base: position 21,954 of record JAIUZE010015182.1, on the reverse strand, counting down.
ATTGTAAATAAGAATTATATCTTATTGTAATATGATTAAATAAGATTCATTTTTGTAATTTAATTGTTATATTACTAAGAATGCATTATGTTTATGAAACATTTGAAATAAGCAAAATTGGTTGATTATAATTACAAATCGTTGTAGATTATATTAACCAAAAATGAGATGACCCATTTTATTTACATGTAATTATAAAATGTGACTTAAAATGTTAAGTCTAATTTATTTGTTCTGAAATTGCATTTAAATTAGTTAAATGCACATTTATAAGCTAAATTACATGTTACATGTCACATGTCACATTTGTGACAAATGACAAATTACAAAGATAAAATGGACACCCATTTTATGCATGGTGCACCGGTTTTTGGGTGGGTATATATTAGGGTAGTATTTAGGTAATTATGGTTGTTCTAATTGAGAATAAGACAAAATAATTACCTACCTAAGCCTAGATACCTACCTAATATCTTGTTAATAACAAAAGCAACTCACCCTTACCCATGCTTGTAGGGTGCCGCCTCCATGGGTAGAAAAAGAGAAGTGTTTTCTCTTTTTATACACACTCGATCTTATTTGAATAAAAACAAAAATTTATCTCTCAACCTCTCCATTTACTTAATCTAAAATAATAAGCTTAAGAAGCCTTAACCAACTTATGTTCATAGATTACTAATAATATTACTAAGAGTAGTAATAGAGTGATTAGTGATATATTAAGGGATACTACCAATCATACTAGTGTAGTATTTTAGTAGTAATTTAGGGATTGTCTTGGTGCAACTAATTGGAGTGTTCTTATTCTAAGAACTTGGAAATCATCCTTATATTTTGAGCTCAAGAACAAGTATAGGAAGGTGTCCTATTCTTGTGCCCTAAATCGTCCATATCAATGTGAGGAACAATTTCTTCTTCCTTCTTTGATTTTATGTTATGCATGCATAAGTTCCTTATAGTTTAAGAGTAAAATATTTAAAATATGATATTAGAAATGTCTAATATTGAGTTTAAGAAACTTACAATATGATGACCATTGAGCTATCCTCGATGCTGCTGCAAACGGGAGATTCTAGAAAAATATTAATGATGATAAAGCTTGGAATATTATAGAAGAGATGACCCCACACACATCCGAATATGGGAATCCAAGAGGTAATGTGAGGAGGAGTGGTGGTGATTCTAGTGTTATTGCCGCCCAGTTGAAAGCATTAAATACCAGGTTCGATAAATTTGAGTCGTCCCAAGCTTTGGGTAGTCAGCAGACAGTTCATGCAATAACACAACAAGCGGTTATTTGTGAGCGATGTGAGAATTACATGCATTATGCGAGGGACTGTATGGCTGGGGTAGAGCAGGTACTTGCTTTCCAATCTTTTAAGCAAGATAAGCCACTCTCAAATTTCAATAATGAATGGACTAGGCAACAACAAACCTATGTTATTCCACCACAGCGCACTCAATAACAAGGCTTTCTAAACTATTGAGAATAGCTCACCGAAGCCTAAGAAAGGTGCCTCAACCTATGATAAGTGTCATTATTGTAATAGCATAGGGCATTGGAAAAGGAATTGCCCCAAATATCTAGGAGATATCAGAGCCGGAAAAATTGTTTTCGTTGGTAAATTTTCATCCCTATCATTTATCTTATGATCTCAACTTTGGTATATAGATACTAGTTGTGATTCTTACCCTTTTTAATTGTAATTAGGGCACCCAAGCAAAGACAAAGGCAAGGAAAAGCAAGCCTAAAGAGGCTCTTCAAGGGAAGCTAAAGTAGCCACCCATGGATGAAGACATATGGAAGCTTGAACTTATTTTTTTTTTGTCTTCTTTATTGGTTTGTATTTTGAGACATCGTTTTAAGAACTCTTAATTTCCTTGTTTCACATTGGAAATTTATTGATTTCCTTTTATTGACAATGGTTGTAATTGGATTTAGTGACTTGGTTTTCAACCCAAGTCACTCGGTTTGTTGAAATTTTTTAGTTCTAAAACTTGTCATTATACTCTACTTGCACTAATAACATAAATTCTGTCGACTCAAATTGATCATATTGGTATTATTATTGGATCATTATAATAAAAGGCTAAGAATTCGATTCTCGCTTTGAAAGATCAATTGTTATGTCAAATTGAGTTATTGAACTCAAAATAGGGAATCTACCAAACCAATTGGCCACACCACTTATTAAGATGGTATTTGACATGAATATGAGTTTACCTCTGTAGCTTATAAAACTAGTCTATCTCGAAGCTTAGATTCGATGTCTTTACAATAAAGACTTTAGTAAATCACTTAAGGTCATGTTGTGCAACTTCTACCTTTCGCACGAGTATGAGTACAAAATTGTTTGTGGCTCGTAAGGCTATGGTGTGTAAACTACTATGACTTGTGAGTTTAGGGGAAGTTTAGCTAAGCTTACTTAGACTGAAATCAAACACAGACAGAAATGGGGGTTGTTTTACAGAGAGTGACTTGTATCAGCTGAAATTCAAAGATATGACTTAGAGAAACTCCCCTACAGCAAGGCAGAAGAGAAAGGACTCAAAGACTAGTTTTGAGACAGGTTTAAAGTGTTACAACAAAGCACAAACACCCTAGACTAGACTCAAACGGCAAGCAAGTTAACCACAGCAAGGCACAGATATAACTTGACTCACAAAGCAAGACACTGATCAAACACCTTGAAGATGTATCAGGCTTGGCTCAAACTACATCTCTTAGCACAAGTTTGATATATTTGAGAGATTTCTCAAAGTTAATTCATTCATAAAAGTCTGCTTGAAACAACATACAAAACCTCCTTATATAGGGAGGTTGATATCTTGTGAACCATTGGATGTACAGATCATCCAAGGGCCAACTTAGGATCTAAACTACTACAACTGACACTAATTAAGAGCCTTAAAATAGGACGAGCTCAACAACTATAAAGCACAGACACAAGACACAAAGAACAGACAGAACAAAAAGCAAATAAAGCAGTTTTGGAGTTTTTCTGAAATGTAAATCTTTTGTTCTTGTTGTCTTGCTGCTTTGCCTGGATGTGTTGCTGCTCCTTGGGACTCTCTACTCTTATTAGAACTTAGATAAGACCTACCCTGTAACTTTTCTGCTTTAATGTTTACTGGACTCTAGTTTGGGGTGCTTGTTACTTTAGTTTTTGCTACACTTCAAAAGGGGTTATCCTGGACAAACTTGTAGCTTAGTGGGTTGGCTTGATGGTAGGCCATGGTGGGGGTGGCTGGGATGCCCTGGTGTACCTCCTTGGTGCAGGGTTTGCTGATTGGTCTGCCTGGTTCTGAATGGAATTGTTTCTGTCTTGTGTGGGTAATGTGGACTGAGTTGGGACTTGGCATGGCTTGTTGAGCCCTGGACTATTTTCCTCAATGTCTTGGCTTGGCCTGGCTTGAGTTTGGTCTGTCATGGCTTGTTGTTTGGACCTTGTGACTCGAGCTTCCATCTGAGGGGATCTTGGGGTCAGGCTTGTCTTGTTTGTGGCTTGATCACCAAGGCCCCTTGGGTGAGCTCCTGCTGCAGCCTCCCCAGGTTGAAAAGGGCTTGACCTCAAGCCTGTGTCTTCCTCTCCCTCAGAGTCTATATAGAGGGGACTAAGATCCCCAACATTGAATGTTCCATGAACTGTATACTCTCCTGGTAGATCAATTTTGTAGGCATTAGGACCTATCTTCTCTATGACTTGAAAAGGACAATCTGCTCTTGGCTCTAGCTTATTATTTCTCTTGGAAGGGAACCTTTCTTTCCTTAGGTTGATCCATACTAAGTCTCCTGGTGCAAAGTCTTTCTTGGCTTTAGGAACCTTGGCATTCTTCTTGTATAGATCATTGGTTTTCTCAATTTGTTTTCTGACTGACTCATGGAGTTTTAGCATTTGTTCCACCCTTTTCTTGGCATCATAATGGATCTCTGACCTGCACACATTAGACAAATTCAAAGGCATTAAGGGGTTAGTACCATAGACCACTTCAAAGGGGGAGTGGCCTGTGGCTGCTGATGGAGCTCTATTGAAAGACAACTCTGCTTGAGCTAGTTTTAAGTCCCAATCCTTGAGGGATTTGCTGACTATACACCTCAAGATCCTTTCCAAGGTCTTGTTGGTCACCTCAGTTTGTCCATCTGTTTGAGGATGATGGGAGGTGCTGAACAATAATCTTGTATTAAGCAGTTTCCACAATGTCCTCCAGAAATGGCTCATAAACTTTGTGTCTCTGTCAGATACAATAGTCCTTGGAACTCCATGTAATCTCACCACCCTATCAAGGTATAACTCTGCCACACTCACAGCATCTTTAGTCTTTTTGCATGCAATGAAATGTGCCATCTTGCTGAACCTATCCACAACCACCATAATAGATTCTTTCCCTCTTGCTGTCCTAGGTAGTGCTACTATGAAATCCATACTTACATCTTCCCAAGGCCTACATGGGACTGGTAGGGGAGTGTAAGGTTCTGCTTGAAAAGAACTCTTGGCCTTTTGACAAACTCCACACCTTCTGAGTACTATTTGGACTTCTCCCATCATCTTAGGCCAGTAGAACTGATCCTGCAGTATGTCCACAGTCTTATGAAACCCAAAGTGTCCTCCAAGGCCACTTCCATGCACCTCCTTGATCAATAGACTCCTATAAGATCCTCTGGGAACACACGGCTTGTTTCCCTTGAACAAGAATCCATTTTGCCGAGTGTAGGGTGAATCAATGGTCCTTGTTCCCTCTTTATGTGCTAACCAATCTTCTGCAAAGTCTGGATCTTCCTGATACATATCCTTCATGAACTCAAATCCAAGAACCCTTTGCTCCATGGTTGATAGCAAAGTGTATCTTCTAGACAAAGCATCAGCTACCACATTTTGCTTTCCTTCTTTGAACTTGCTAGAAATGGTGAATGACTGGAGGAACTCCACCCATTTAGCATGCCTGTGACTGAGCTTATGTTGGCCTCCTATGTATTTCAATGCCTCATGATCAGAGTGTAGGACAAAAGGCTTGGGCTTCAGGTAATGACTCAAATGCCTTAGAGCTCTGACAAGAGCATAGAACTCTTTATCATATGTAGAATAGTTCAGCATGGCACCACTTAGCTTTTCACTAAAGTAGGCTACAGGTTTCTTCTCTTGGATGAGGACAGCTCTAATTCCTACTCCACTTGCATCACATTCAACCTCAAGTAGGCTGTTAAAGTCTGGCAACCTGAGGATAGGTGCACTGCACAAGAGTTTCTTCATGTGTTTGAAAGCCTGCAAAGTATTCTCAGTCCAAGTGAACTCTCCCTTCTTCATGATGCATTCAGTGAGGGGTGCTGCAATGGTGCTGAAATTCTTAATGAATCTTCTGTAGAAGGATGTTAAGCCATGGAATCCCCTTACTTCTGTGATATTCCTAGGAACAGGCCAAGACTGGACAGCAATGATCTTATCTAGATCAACTGAAATGCCTCTACCAGACACCACATATCCTAGAAACTTGACTTCCTCAGTCATGAAGGTGCATTTCTCAAGCTTCCCAAAGAGCTTACTCTCCTTAAGTATTTCAAACACAGTCTCAAGGTGCCTCAAATGATCACCCTTGCTCTTGTTGTAGATGAGAATATCATCAAAGTAGACCACCACAAATCTCCCTAGGCAAGGCCTAAGCACTTTTGTCATTAATCTCATGAAGGTACTTAGGGCATTTGACAGGCCAAAGGGCATGACAAGCCACTCATAAAGGCCATGTTTTGTTTTGAAGGCTGTCTTCCACTTATCTCCTTCCCTGATCCTCAATTGATGGTAACCTTGCCTCAAATCAATCTTAGAAAAGAACCTTGAACCACTCAGCTCATCCAACATGTCATCAAGTCTGGGTATAGGGAACCTGTACTTGACTGTGATGTTATTGATAGCCCTTCTATCTATGCACATCCTCCAAGTCCCATCCTTCTTAGGAACCAACAATGCAGGCACAGCACAAGGGCTTAATGACTCCCTTACAAACCCTTTACTCATCAACTCTCCAACTTGCTTCTGCAGCTCTTGTGTAGCCTTAGGATCACATCTATAGGTTGGTCTATTAGGTAGTACAGACCATGGCACAAGGTCTATCTGGTGTTCAATTCCTCTTAAAGGGGGTAAACCATCAGGAAGTTCCTCTGGGAACACTTCCTTGAATTGATCAATGAGGGGCTTAACTTCTGCAGGGATTACCTTAGACTCCCCTTCCTGAACTTCCTTTGATAGCAGCATCAATATAGGTTGCTCTTTAGTACATTCTTTGACCATTGCTGATTCAGATAGAAACAAGACTCCACTAAAATCTTCAGCCATACTAGCACTCCCATAACTCTTCTGATAAGGTGGCAAAGGGGCTAGTGTCACCCTCCTGCTCCCATGCTTGAAGGAGTAGGTGTTGCTTCTTCCTTGGTGTATGGAGCTTTTATCAAACTCCCATGGTCTTCCTAATAATAAGTGACAGGCATCCATTGGAACCACATCACACAGAACCTCATCTTTGTACACACTTCCAATGGAGAATGGAACCATACATTGCTTGTCCACCTTAACCTCTGCTCCCTTACTCAGCCATCTCAACTTATAGGGGTGAGGGTGCTCTTGAGTGTTTAGCTTCAACTTGTCAACCATAGTAACTGAGGCCACATTGGTACAGCTTCCTCCATCTATGATGAGGTTACAAACCCTTCTTTGTATGGTACATCTGCTCCTAAAGATGAGGGACCTTTGATCCTTCTCCAAAGGTATCTGTTGTGAGTGCATTACCCTTCATAGAACCAAGTTGTGGCCTGTGTCAAGGAGTGTTACTATTGCCTCCTGATTAGGCTCTTCCTCCTCACTCACCACTTCTTCAACCTCAGGTTCATCCCTCTCATACTCAACTAGACCTTCCTTTTCCCAAGTCTCAACCTCCATTATAGTTAAGGTCTTCTTAGAAGGGCAATCCTTCCTGAAATGCCCATAGCCTTGACATTGGAAACACCTAATTCTGTTCTCAGTCAATGAAGTGCTTGGCTTTTGACCCATGATGCCCTTTCCCTTGTCTAAGGTAGGTGGGGGTGCTGTCTTAGGGGTATCCATGGTTCTCAACCCACTATAAGGTCTGGTTTGAAAAGGCCTAACAGGTTTTGGTGTAACAGGCTTAGTCTTCCCTATCTTTTCAATTCTCAGAGATAAGTTGACAACATCATCAAATGACCATAGAGGTTGCATCCTAACCTTGTTAGCAATGTTCTTATCTAGACCCTCTAAGTACCTAGCAATCCTTTGCTCAGGTTTCTCATTTATATCACACTGCAAGGTGAGTTGTTCAAACTCTCTCAAATAAGATTCAACAGGTTTGTCTCCTTGTTTCAACTTAGATAATTTGATAAACAGATCCTGGGTGTAATCCTTAGCAACAAACTTGTCTAGCAGTTTCTTTTTCAGTTTAGTCCAAGACTTGATGGGTTCTTTCCTTCCCTAGCCCTTAACCCTTTCATGGTTTCATACCAAAGGGAAGCATACCCTTTCAGTTTAAGGATGGCTACTTTAAAAGACTTAGAATCATTATATCCTTTGTACTCAAAGATCCTTTCTACTTCTCTTAACCATTCTAACAAATCATCAGGATTAAGACTACCAGAAAACTCAGGGATATCTACCTTAAGATGCTTGTCTATGTGCCTGTGGATGGAAGCTCTGCTCCTTGTTGAGTCATCTGAGTCTGGATACTCTTCATCATTAGGTGGCCTTCCTCTGCCTCCTCCTTGGCCTCTTCCTCCTCCTCTGCCTCTTCCTCCAGCAAACAACGGGTTGCCTATTACCTAATCCAAGGCTCTGGTTAGGGTGGTTACAATCCCGGCCAGGTCCTCCATCTTTGCTTCTACTCCTGCCAGTCTCTCTTCACTCATTAGGCTATTTTGTGTTTTTAAATGTAGTTAGGGGAAATGAACTCACTAAGACTCTCAACCAAAGCTCTGATAACCAATTTCGTGTGTAAACTACTATGACTTGTGCGTTTAGGGGAAGTTTAGCTAAGCTTACTTAGACTGAAATCAAACACAGACAGAAATGGGGGTTGTTTTAGAGAGAGTGACTTGTATCAGCTGAAATTCAAAGATATGACTTAGAGAAACTTCCCTACAGCAAGGCACAAGAGAAGGGACTCAAAGACTAGTTTTGAGACAGGTTTAAAGTGTTACAGCAAAGCACAAACACCCTAGACTAGACTCAAACAGCAAGCAAGTTAACCACGACAAGGCACAGATATAACTTGACTCACAAAGCAAGACACTGATCAAACACCTTGAAGATGTATCACGCTTGGCTCAAACTACAGCTCTTAGCACAAGTTTGATAGATTTGAGGGATTTCTCAAAGTTAATTCATTCATAAAAGTCTGCTTGAAACAACATACAAGACCTCCATATATAGGGAGGTTGATATCTTGTGAACCATTGGATGTACAGATCATCCAAGGGCCAGCTTAGGATCTAAACTACTACAACTGACACTAATTAAGAGCCTTACAATAGGACGAGCTCAACAACTATAAAGCACAGACACAAGACATAAAGAACAGACTGAACAAAAAGCAAATAAAACAGTTTTGGAGTTTTCCTGAAATGGAAATCTGTTGTTCTTGTTGTCTTGCTGCTTTGCGTGGATGTGTTGCTGCTCCTTGGGACTCTCTACTCTTATTAGAACTTAGATAAGACCTGCCTTGGACGAGGAGAAGTTGACTTAAACACAAGGAAGCCACAATCTGACTTGTACCTTTTCTGCTTTAATGTTTACTGGACTCTAGTTTGGGGTGCTTGTTACTTGAGTTTTTGCTAAACTTCAAAAAGGGTTATCCTGGACAAACTTGTAGCTTAGTGGGTTGCCTTGATGGTAGGCCATGGTGGGGGTGGCTGGGATGCCCTGGTGTACCTCCTTGGTGCAGGGTTTGCTGATTGGTCTGCCTGGTTCTGAATGACATTGTTTCTGTCTTGTGTGGGTAATGTGGACTGAGTTGGGACTTGGCATGACTTTTTGAGCCCTGGACTATTTTCCTCAATTTCTTTGCTTGGCTTGGCTTGAGTTTGGTCTGTCATGGCTTGTTGTTTGGACCTTGTGACTCGAGCTTCCATCTGAGGGGATCTTGGGGTCAGGCTTGTCTTGTTTGTGGCTTGATCATCAAGGGCCCTTGGGTGAGCTCCTGCTGCAGGCTATCTTTAAAGAAAATAGTTGTATTTTTCTAAAGATAGAGTGGGAGAAAATAAGCCACAACGTAAAACTAGTTAGGAACTAATGAGGAAACCAAAAGAAAATGTTTTTAGGTTAGACTCAAGACTAGTAAGGATACCAAAAGAAAGCGTTCTTAGCTGAATCCTTCGACTAGTGACGACACCAAAAGAAAATGTTCTTGATATAATAAGATTATGCTCTATGAAGTGGAAGTACCTAGAAATTTTAAAATTCAATTTACTAACATAAGAGACTTATGAAACTAAATGGAATCTATGCAAAGGAATTATGTATTTTGAGTTGTCCAATAATAAATCATTCTGTAGACATGAAGATGTTTTATTTGGAGGTGTCCAATTATAGTTGCATGGATAGACATGAAAATGTTTGCAAAAGCTAAGTTAATGCGTAACTATGCTTTGATCCATATCTTAAGTAAAATACCTCATAGTGGGTGTGTACAAGGTACACAACAAAACCACAAGTCCAAATAGGGATTTGGAATAGGATGTGTACATGACACAAGCCTAAGGTTTCTATCTAGAGGTTATGATGATCTTTTCTATTATGAGATATAAGAAGAGTTTCACTCGAACTCGAATTGTCGATAAGTCATGTATAGACATGAAGTTCAGTGGGAGTTAAAGTCATGTAAAGACATGAAGTTTAGAGGGAGTTAAAGTCATGAAGTTCAGTTGGAGAAATTGTTTTCCACGTGAATGACGTATCACTCATTGTGAGTGACGTATTCAAATTACCTTTTTGAAAGGAGTGGTTGGATTTTAATGCTGGATGAAAGAGGGCAACATGTATACTAAAATCAAAATCTATTATGGAATAGAAGATTTTAGCCTGGCATTTAGAAAATGTCTTATATCGATAAGATCCTTTATCTATTTCAACAAGTTAAATAGGTTATTTATGTTGATGAAAGTGGGATCACTATGAAAGGGTCATAGTCATCCATTGAACCTAAGAGTTGTTGATCACATGAGACCAATCATGTATGCTATTACATGCACATACCTAAATGGATTGTATGCTGGGAGCATGACAAGCCTATAACAAATCAATCCACATGAGTGTCATTGGATAGCCTACAAGAACATTCATAGGGTTCTCAAGGAGAACTAGGGATTCATTCTTGTCTTTGGTAGAGAAAATTTGGATATGTGGTAAAGTTACACAAACCAAAATTTCCAAACATATAAGGACTTTGAGGAATCCTAGGCGTACCTTTGTTATACAAGAAGCGAATAACTAAAAGAATGATTGAAGAGTCAATCATTTAAATTCTACAAATAGAGACTTAGTACATTAAAATGAGGATAATGTGGGTTACAAGGATTTAATGGTAGATCCTTTCACCTAGATACCTATCAGTTATCATGATAACGAGTGGGAGCACCTTTCAAGTTAAAGAGCCCAACACTAGATAGAGATCTAGACATGTACGTAGATGAATTCATGTTATTAGGAACAACATTGGATGGAAGGAAACGGCAATTCACAACGTTGGAATAAATGAATACATGGTATATTCACTACCCAAGCCTTTATTGCATTTAATAAGATCGTCATGAATTGTCATGGACGAAATAAATTTTAGATTATATGATATGAAGCAATAACATTGTGTTGGTTGTTCATATATGATAATCACATTTATCGTTTGAGTATCTAATACTCGTTTTTGTGCTTTGTTATATCCCAATGGGTTGTAGAGACAATTTTTGAACCTCATTAAAGTGGATTGGATTAACATAGCATTGGCCCCTAGTTGCTTATATGAGGTGACGTCTCCTAGTGACTAGAGTGTGATGTGATTGATGGCAATTTCAAGTGCCATAGGGTCATAAAGGATGACCAGTTGATCACATAGACAGACTGTAAAGGACAATCTGTCGGGCAGTGACCGTTTATAGAGTTCTGGCAACTCTTGTAGCCTGGTCGTGGCAAGAGCTACTATAGTATTCTTTTTTAGTTAATTCTTGGACTAAAGACAGTTCGCCTAAGGTGGCACAGTTTCAGAGTGACTTTGATTTATGCTCTACGACCTTCGTAACTGAGGTTGAATGAGCATCTTTTGGGTTATGATGAGCTGTGGCTATGCAAAGGGAATAGTGCGATAGGAATTGTACACCCCTTGTCAGGGTTGTTTTAAAACCTCAAGGCCACTCGAGGAGGAGTAAGCTGAAAAATGCGTGGCCACGCTCGGATGGTATCTATGATAGATAATTCTGGTCAGACAGTTACCCTCCAGATCGAGGAAAGCACTCTTGATATGATCAAATGCAAGTACGACTTGCAAGACACCTTGCATTGAGTGGGAGCTCGGAATAGGACAAGAGAATTGGTGACGCACACTTGTCTCGGACAAGTGGAAGATTGTTGGAGTAAGTATCCTCAACAATAGTGCGATCATATAATTAAATCTCAATAATAAGAATACAAAGGGATGATGAATGTTATAGTCAACTGGTCAACATAAATCGGTAACGATTGGCTCAATTGAGTTTGATGATGCTGTCGTATGATGGTGGTGATCAGTTGATCCCTTGAGGTCACACCTAAAGGACAATCCCCTAATCATGTACATTAATTAATTGTATAACGATACAGATTAATTAATCCCTTAAATTGAACTAAGTTTATATTGTAAGTAAGAATTATATCTTATTGTAATATGATTATATAAGATTCATTTTAGTAATTTAATTGTTATATTACTAAGAATGCATTATGTTTATGAAACATTTGAGATAAGCATAATTGGTTGATTATAATTACAAATCGTTGTAGATTATATTAACTAAAAATGAGATGACCCATTTATTTGTTATGACCCATTTTATGCATGGTGCACCGGTTTTTGGGTGGGTATTAGGGTAGAATTTAGGTATTTATGGTTGTTCAAATTGACAATTAGACAAAATAATTACCTACCTAAGCCTAGATACCTACCTAATATCTTGCTAAGAACAAAAGCAACTCACCCTTACCCATGCTTGTAGGGTGCCGGCTCCATGGGTAGAAAAGAGAAGTGTTTTCTTTTTTTATACACACTTGATCTCATTTGAATAAAAACAAAAACTTATCTCTCAACCTCTCCATTTTCTTACTCTAAAATAATAAGCTTAAGAAGCCTTAACCAACTTATGTTGATAGATTACTAATAATATTACTAAGAGTAGTAATAGAGTGATTAGTGATATTTTAAGGGATACTACCAATCATACTAGTGTAGTATTTTATTAGTAATTTAGGGATTGTCTTGCTGTAACTAATTGGAGTGTTCTTATTCTAAGAACTTGGAAATCATCCTTAGATTTTGAGCTCAAGAACAAGTATAGGAAGGTGTCCTATTCTTGTGCCCTAAATCGTCCATATCAATGTGAGGAACACTTTCTTCTTCCTTCTTTGATTTTATGTTATGCATGCATAAGTTCCTTATAGTTTAAGAGTAAAATATTTATAATATGATATTAGAAATGTCTAATATTGAGTTTAAGAAACTTACAATATGATGACCATTGAGCTATCCTCGATGCTGCTGCAAACAGGAGATTTTAGAAAAATATTGATGGTGATAAAGCTTGGAATATTATAGAAGAGATGGCCCCCCACATATCCGAATATGGGAATCCAAGAAGTAATGTGAGGAGGAGTGGTGGTGATTCTAGTGTTATTGCCGCCCAGTTGAAAGCATTAAATACCAGGTTCGATAAATTTGAGTCGTCCCAAGCTTCGGGTAGTCAGCAGACAGTTCATGCAATAACACAACAAGCGGTTATTTGTGAACGATGTGGGAATTACATGCATTATGCGAGGGAGTGTATGGCTGGGGTCAAGCAGGTACTTGCTTTCTAATCTTTTAAGAAAGATACACCACTCTCAAATTTCTATAATGAATGGACTAGGCAACAACAAACCTATGTTATTCCACCACAGCGCAGTCAATAACAAGGCTTTCAAAATGCCCCATCATTTGCTCTATCATCATCTAACTCCATATAGTCCCGAGTGAAACTTCTGAGTTGAAGTCAACGCTCCTATCTTTTATGGTTCAGTACCATAAGAATTAATAAGCGAAAGATGCGTCGATAAAGATGTTGGAGGCTCAAATAAGGCAATTGGCATCAAAGTAAGCTACTAACCAACCGAAGGCATTAATACAAGGTCGAGCAAGCCCATCATCAAGTCGATCGACCCAGCAATCAGGTCGTTCGACCCCAGCTTGTAATACATCCAGATTGTCTTCAGGTCGATTGACCCATGATCTAGGTCGACCGACCTCAGCCCCACGTCAACCGACCTAGGAGCTAGGTCGACCGACCTCATCCTCTAGTATCTCTGCATCGTCACTAGGTCGATCAACCCAATCAAATATTCAGTCACATTCCTCATTTAGAGATACAACGAAGCATGTCGATCCTCCAATTATTATTTAGCTTCCGTTTCCAAACCACCTACTCAACAACAAGGTGGAAAAGCGGTTTGGTAAGTTTTTGGAGCTGATCAAGAATCTGCAAGTAACGGTACCCCTCAGTGAACTTATTACCCAAGTCCCCTCTTATTCTAAGTTCATGAAGGATGTTTTAACTCGTAAGCGGTCCTTTAACAAAGTAAAGACCATTGCGTTTACCGTAAAGTGCTGTGCACTTTTACAAAACAAGTCTCCACCAAAGCTAGGTGACCTAGGTAGTTTCTCAATTCCCCGTTCTATAGGTACCCACGATATTGACAAAGCGTTAATTATTTGGGTGCCAGCGTCAGTGTCTTACCTTTATCCCTCGCTAGAGAAATAGAATTGACCCAACTTAAATGTACTAATATGAGTGTGCAGATGGCGGATCATTCACTGTCACGTCCTATAGTGATTTTGGAAGATGTTCCAGTGCATGTAGAAAATATCTTTATTCCCGTTGACTTCGTGGTCCTCGATATCACGGAAGACACTCACACTCCCATTATTTTTGGTATACCCTTTTTGCACACTGCTGGTGCAATAATTGACGTAGGGACAGAGACATTGACATTTAAAGTGGGTGGGGCAGGGGGGATGAAGAGCTGAGATACACTCAATCTCGTGTTCGTTAGGTACTTATGCATATTACGACTGGCCACGCTGCATCCACTATAATCATACCTCTACCTCTTAATTTGTCTATGTCTGCATATTTATTATTTTTATGCATGCATTTCATATTTCAAAACAAAAACCAAAATCATGTTTCTTTTGCATTTAGGTCGAATCGGAATGGTTGTATGACAATGATGACACTTGCATCTACGCTTTTATTTATTGTCTAAGCCTTGCACGGTGAATTCTTGTGAGCGAATAGACTTGACCCTAGATGTTGGAAAGCTACTTAAACATTCTAAGGTTTAGAGAGCTTTCATAAACCAATCAATGAAATTCATGATTGGTTTCATCTAGGATGTAAGTATTAATCCCGACATGGTAAGTAATATCAAACTGCATCTGCAGCGAAATAATTACGAATTGTTTTGAAAATCTCAGTAGCATTGGTCTTTCTTGGCACGAAATCAGCCCCTTTGGGTCTTGTTTCAGTGCAGCATCAGCATGAAATTTGTCTCTTATTGCCTGTATGCACTCGAGTTTTTGGTGGTGACACATGTGGAGAGGCAACCCTTCCTTTATGTTTCACCTTTGAGCCTCATATTAGCCAAATTGCCTTGTTTTGACTCATTTATTCAACTACATTCCTATATGGCCTACCGTAGTCAAGCTAATAATGTTGGTAAGTTTGGAAGTAGAAATATTTGGGAAATGTGCTATCGTGTTGATTGATCGGCTGGAAGGTGGAGAAAAAAGAAAAAAAAAGAAATAAAATGAAAGAAAAGAAACACATAGAAAACGAAAGTGGAAATCTCGTACTACTCATATATTTGTATGCGTTTATTCAAATGTTTGGCACGCATTTCTATGCTTATTATGTGGCGTTTTGCTATTATTTCCTCAAATATTTGTTACTTTGGGTGCATTGTGTGACTTATGCAGGTTTTGAGTCCGGATACACTTATTCATGCCAAATCCTATCAACAAAGTGAATTTGGAAGGATTTCAAGCGTTTCATGTCACTAGTATTTGTTCGAGTATGTGTCCTTCACTATAGTACATTTACATAATAAATCTTATTTTGGAATATTCGTAGGATGACTAGTATATTGATACTCCACGTCAGTTGATTAACGTAAATCAATAATGATCAGCTTACTAGAGTTAGACGTTATTTTCGTACGACGGCGATGATCAACTGATCCCTTTCGGTCACACCTATAGGATGAACCCAAATAGTAACTAATTATTTGTATATGATACAGGTTATTAGTCCATTACATATCTTTGATATGTACAAGAGTTAATTGTTAGAAATTGAGTTTGGAACTCAAATTCGATTATGTTTATTATTCAATTATGCGATAATTGACTAATAAATTTATATCTTATTTTAATATGATTAAATAAGATTTAGTTTAGTAATTAATCGTTAATTTACTAAATTAGTTGAGGTTTTATTTAATTTTTAAGGTAGAGGTAATTAGTTAGTTATATTTACATTGAGTTGTAAAATAAATTAAGTAAGCATTCGAGGACCCATTATATATTGATATAATGGTAAAATATCACTTAAAAGTTTAGTGCATAATGTTTATTAATTTGTGTCATATAATTGTTATATGATTCAATTAACATTTATTTATATAAGATAATTAAGCATATGATTAAAAGTATTTGTGGGACAAATATCAAAAATTAAATGGACTACATTTCACCATGTGGACCGATATTGTAGTGGAAAACACAATGATGATTGTTCTTTTCTTAAATTACACTACAACATATTCATAATGACATATCTTACATTCCATCATCATACTTATGCATTCCTACACTCTACCACTTTGCATGAGAATAAAAAAAGAGCAAAATAAGAGCCACTTGGGCATGCCCCATCACTACTACAAATACAAGCAATAACAACGCCCCATCAACAACGCATACTCACGAAAATAAAGAAAAACCGTTGTCGAATAGAGAATTATTTTTCCGCGGAATTATATTAAACCTAATAAAGACGGTATTAGTTTTTCAAACGTTGTTATTAGTTTTAACAACGGCGTGAACTAAAATAACCGTTGTAAATAAATCTACTAATACCAACAGTTTATTTTATATCCGTTGTTATTAATTTAGCGCGAAATAAGGAAAAGTAATAACAACGGGTATGAAAAGCCCGTTGTTATAATGTGTTATTAATTTGGCGCAATATTTGGCTTAAATTAATAACAACGGATATGATTTTGTTGTACGTTGTTGTTAGTTGTAACAACGGATATAACTTTTTTAACCGTTGTAAATAAGGAACCTAATAACAACGGTGACTATGAATAATAACCGTTGTCAATACTTTTAATAAAGATGAAAAAAACACACAACACTAATAATAATGTACTGCAACATAAAAACACAAACACAAAGCGATTATAATGCATCACAAAACCACAAACACTAATAATTTATTGATTTCCTGATCGTCTCTTTGTCATCATCTCCCTCTGCTATTTCTTATTAATCAGGTATTCTAATAATTTTTCTTTATTGATTTCCTGAATTTCGTTTATTTGTGAATTAGTTGGCTTATTATTAAATTAGTTTTAATTAGTTGGATTTTCTGAATTACTTGGCTTACTATATATACTACGAATGTAGATAAATGACTCGAACTTGGATGAATGCTGCGAATATGAGTGACCCAAACTATAAGGATGGTTTAGCTGAATTTTATGAAGTCGTTGCGAACAATTTGAATGGTTCTTCTAGTATTCCATGCCCTTGTGAAAGATGTGGTAATATTAGGTATATGGCTATTCCGGACGTTAAAATTCACCTAGAAAAGTATAGTTTTAGTCGATCCTATACCCGTTGGATTTTTCATGGGGAATCATTAGAGGAAGATAATAATTTTGAAGAAGATGATCTTGAGGTATACGAAAGGATAACTGATGATCCCGAGTTTGCCGAGTATGTTGAGTTGGAAGCAGACGAGTTGAATGTTGGGTCTACAGATAATGAAGAAAAAGATGATGAATCAAATGCTTTTGAAGATGAAAACATTAATTTGGATGACCTTGACAACATGTATGAGAAGTTGTGTGAGTCTGAAGCGCCTCTATACCCTGGTTGTAAGTACACAAAGATGTCGGATGTGGTGAAGTTGTATAATATCAAGGGGCAAATGGGGTTAGTGACACGTGTTTCACTAGTTTATTAGCCTTGATAAACGACATGCTTCCATATGGTAATGTTCTTCCCGTTAAGACATATGAGGCTAAAAAACTAATTAGAGGGGTGGGTATGAAATATGAGAAAATACATGCATGTCCAAATGATTGCGTATTGTATCGAAAATTATATCAAAACTTAACCAATTGTCCGGTTTGTTTTGAGTGGCGTTATAAGGATAAGGAAGGGATCCCGGCTAAGGTGTTATGGTATTTTCCAGTGATACCAAGATTCATAAGGATGTTTGCGAATAACAATGATTCAAAAATGTTAACTTGGCATGAAACTGGAAGAATAAATGATGGGAAGCTAAGACACCCGGCAGATGGTATGCAATGGAAATCGTTCGACGCTAAGTATCCCGAGTTCGGCATTGAACCTAGAAACTTACGTCTAGCGCTGTCCACTGATGGAATGAACCCACATGGAAACATGAGTACCCAACATAGTACTTGGCCAGTAGTGTTGGCAATATACAACTTACCTCCATATGTGTGCATGAAAAGAAAGTACTTGATGTTGTCGTTGTTAATTTCCGGCCCTAAACAACCTGGAAATAATATAGATGTCTATTTGGAACCTCTTTTAGATGATTTGCGAATTTTGTGGGATAGTGGGATAGAAGTATTTGATGCATATAGGAATGAAACTTTCAATTTGAGAGCGATGTTATTGTGTACAATAACCGACTATCCGGCTTATGGCGACCTTTCTGGGCATACGGTGCATGGGAAAGAGGCATGTCCATTGTGTGGGGAGGATATCGAGTCTGAATACTTGAAGTGTTCTCATAAGTATGTGTATTTGGGAAATAGGAGGGGCTTGGATCCTGACCATTGTTATCGCAAGCAGCAGAAAGCATTTAATGGACGTCAAGAACATCGTCAACCTCCTAGAATTTTGAGTGGGCATGAAGTTTATCAGAAAGTAAAGCATATAGAGATAAAATATGGGAAGAAGAACGACTCTAAATTGTCTACTCGTGGGTATAAGAAAAGATCCATATTTTTTGATAAACTTCCATATTGGCCTGACCTGGAGGTCAGGCATTGCCTCGATTTCATGCACATTGAGAAAAATGTCTGTGATAATATTATCAATACCCTCCTGAATGTTCCCGGTAAAACAAAGGATAACGCCGCAGCTAGGGAAGATATGCAAATGATGGGTATTAGGCTAGAGTTGGCACCACAGAAGAGAGGTAATGGTACATTTTTACCGCCAGCAGCTTATACCCTTTCACGGAATGAGAAAAAAGAATTTTGTGCATGCTTGAATGGAATTAAAGTGCCACATGGTTATTCGTCCAACATCAAAAGCCTTGTGTCGATGCAAGATCTAAAACTCACCGGGTTAAAGTCACATGATTGCCACACTTTGATGCAACAATTACTATCCGTGGCTATTCGCTTCATTTTACCTGAAAAGGTACGATATGCTATTACCAGATTCTGTCTCTTCTTCCAGTCCATATGCGATAAAGTCATCGATCCCGATGATGCGGATTCATTGCAGGACCTCGTTGTCACCTCTCTTTGTCATTTTGAAATGTATTTTCCACCTCTTTCTTCACTATCATGATTCACCTGACCACTCACTTGGTTAGGGAGATTTTGTACCTTGGGCCCGTGTACTTGAGATACCAGTATCCTTTCGAACGATTGATGAAAGTCTACAAGGACTATACATCTAATCGGTATCGTCCAGAAGGTTGTATTGCTGAACGTGCTATATTAGACGAAGCTCTTGCATATTGTTACGCTCATCTCTCCCCTGAGGAGTTAATTGGCGTTCCAAAGAATCGTCATAGTGACTGGATGACCGGAAAAGGTCTTAGGGGCTGGGTTGAAAAAATTGTGTCACGTGACATGTTACATTTAGCACATACGTATGTGCTAAACAACGAAGATGAGGTGCAACCTTATATTCAACAACACAAAGATGAGCTCAAATACGATCACCCAAACAAGAGCGAGATGTGGATTACAAACGAGCATAAGAAGACATTTGGAGAGTGGTTTAGGAATGTTGTCTTGGAGTATAAGAATTTGTATGGTGATGACATCTCTTCTAGGTTACTACGTCTTGGGTTAGGTCCAAATGCCAGGGCCACTTTTTTCAGCGGTTTTGCTATTAATGGTTATACTTTTTACACCCGCGAGCAAGATGAGTTGAGCACAATGCCAAATAGTGGTGTGAGTTCTGAATTTGAGGCAATGCACTTTGCTACTTCAAAAGATAAAAACCCTATTTGGGGAAAATGCCTTTATTATGGTGTTATTCAAGAAATATTGGTATTAGATTACATCGATTTCACAATACCTCTGTTTCGATGTAACTGGGTTGATAACAACAACAATTGTGTTCGAAAGGATAAAATGGGATTTACGTTGGTCAATTTGGATAAGGTTGGCAATAATAAGGATGCTCCTTTCATAATGGCATCCCAAGCTAAACAAGTGTTCTATGTCACCGATCCTATGGATAAGAAGTGGTATGTTGTACTATCTATAAGGAGTAGACGGGGTGCACCCGATAATGGTGGGGATAATGATCAGAATGTCGTGTTTGAGGGAATGGATCACTCTTCCACTGTATCTTATTTCGACAATGTTGACACTGATCATGATAACATTGAAAGCATCTATATGCGTGATGATCATGGTGAAGGTATTTGGGTTAACGAAGAAACTATGTCAGGCAAGAAACGTCCCCGATCCTGAGGTGGTATTGTCTTTAGTTTTTGTTAGCTTTGGTCATTGTTGAAGATTCCCAAATTTTTTAGCTTTTGGTCATTCATTATACAGTCTCCATGTTTTGGTTTCTGCTGATATTGCTGTATATAGTGCTTATGATATTGCTGTCTTTGTTGGTTTCTGCTGATTATTATTGTAGTGTATAGTACTTATGATATTGTTGTCTCTAATTATAATTTAAAAAAAAAAATAAAGGTAAGCAACAACAACGGTTTTTGTAAATATACCCGTTGTGGTTCGTAATAACAACGGTTATTAACCATAAACCGTTGTCATAGTTTTTAGTAATTACAACGGGTAGACTACTATAACCGTAGTCATTACTCTATCACAACGGTTTGTTTATGATAACCGTTGTCAATATTTGTAGTAAGGAAACACACAACACTAATAATACGACTGTACTGCAACACAAAAACTCTATCACCAAGCGATCATTTTTCTGTCATCATCTCCCTTATTATTTTTGAATTTGTGAATTTGTGAACTATTTCTTGAATTTGTGAATGTCATTTCCTGAATGTCGTTTATTATTTTCACCAATTCAATGTCGTTTATTAGCAAATTTGTTAATGTCATTTCCTGAATGTCATTTCCTGAATGTCATTTCCTGAATGTCATTCAATTCTAATTTTGCTTTATCGATTGAATAGCTTTGAATTGAATTAGTTTAATTACTTCTAAACTTAAGTCAAAAAACAAACTAACGTATCAACATTAATATTATTAAATAATAAGTTCAAACGGCGCCAAACACAAATGGCGCCAAAACAACAACAAACAACTACAACCAAACAACCAAACAACTACAACCAAACAACAACAACAAACTAAATTGAGTCCGGGTAAATCTCCCGGATAGCTGCCACCGCTAGAGCATATGCATTAATCGGGTCAGCCTCGGACAGAGCCAACCCTTCCCACTGCTCTACCTGGGTCACTTCAACGAGGTCGACCCCATTTGGCCAACGGTAACGGTCATGTTCGGAAGCCACCCATAGATATGGCCCAGGCTGGTGGTCCGTGCTCTCAATAAAATCTTTTTGCCCATGCCCGGCCTTGTCAAACATTCTTGCCAGTTTGAATGCGGACGCACGATGAGCATCCGACATCCAAAACTCGAAAACGAGTTCCCCTGTAAAGTACCTGCGATGATAATTTGGCCACATCTTCCTGATTAAGTAGCCATTTCGAATAAGCGTATCACGGAGTTTTTTGTAACTTTTACACACAACGTAGTCACCCTCAATATGAGAAGGCATTTCTTTCATGATGCAAGCATATGGTTTAGTAAAAGTTCCAGACATTTTGTATGGTTGATGTTAGTATTGAGGCTGGGAAATTTTGTATGGTTTAGCAAATATGTTATTGATTAGAGTTGGGAATTTTGTATGTGGTTGATAACCTGCTTGTATTGAGGCTCTATTTATAGAGAGTTATTTATTGGAGTTTCACATGCATGCATTGGTTCACATGAAGGCATTGATTCACATGCATGCATTGGTTCCCAAAACGACTATACATTCACATGCATGCAGTACGTTATTGATTGAGTAAATGTGTGAATATGCAGTACGTTACATTTTCTATGTAGTCAATGCATTTACTACAATATGCAGTAACTCAATCACAACGGTTGTGGTAACGAAAACCGTTGTGGTTAGTA
>JAIUZE010015181.1:0-30035 GCA_022085475.1 Heliosperma pusillum | reverse complement strand
TATAATATATATATATATATATATATATATATATATATATATATATATAGGTGGGTTCAAATGAGTCCCTCCTCCTCTTTTGAGTCCTTGAGTCCTAATCCAAGCCATTGGATCAAGAGGATGAATGGTTAGGATTAAAACAAAATGGAGGGTCAAGATTGTGAGACACACACAATTCAATCTCTTCAAACCCTAATATATATAACCTTTCTTCACTCATCTTCATTCATTTTCACATTTCTCATTCTCTTTCTACCTCCTTTCTCTCTCTAACATCCTCTTTAAAAAAAAACCCAAAGAAAAAACAAACCCTAACCCTCCCCCACCGGTCCACCACCCCCACCGGTCCCCTCCCCCGACGCCGCCATGCTCCCGCCTCCCCTTGCTCCGCCGCCCTGCTCCGGGTCCCCCTGCTCCGGGTCCGTCCGCTTCCCTCCTCCTCTGCCTCCTTCCTCCTCCGCATGCCTCCTTCTCCGCCTCCTTCCTCCTCCGCATGCCTCCTCCCCCGCCTGCCTCCTCCCCCGCCTGCCTCCTCCCCCGCCTCCCTCCTCCGCCTCCCTCTTCCCCCGCCTCCCTCCACCCCTCATTCTAGATCTATTTTTTATTTTCCAGTTTTCAATTTGATATTTTGTAGTCTTTTTTTTACTTTTTGGGATGGTGGTAGCCTCTTTTTTTGATTTCATATTTTTTGGTTTTATTTTCAGATCTGCAATTTTTAGGGTGGTGGTAGTCTAGTATTTTTTTTTTATTTCTCTTATGTTTTTTACTTTTATTTTTATATTTCGTTTTTTCGTTTTTTCCAGATTTGTACCATCACATTTTTAGTCTACATTTTAGATCTTTTTTCCATTTTTCAGATTTTTATTAGATCTTGTTTGTTCATTTTTTAGATCTTGTTTTTTTATTTCCAGTTTTTTATTAGATCACATTTTTAGTCTACATTTTAGATCTCTTCATTTGTTTTTGTTGTTTTTCCATTTTTCAGATTTTTTAGATCTTGTTTGTTCACTAGTATGGTCTGAAGTTACACTAGTATATACTAAAGTTTCACTAGTATGGGCTAAAGTTTCACTAGTATGTACTAAAGTTTCACTAGTATGTACTAAAGTTTCATTAGTATGTACTAAAGTTTCACTAGTATGTACTAAAGTTTCACTAGTATTTACTAAAGTTTCACTAGTATTTACTAAAGTTTCACTAGTATGGACTAAAGTTTCACTAGTATGTACTAAAGTTTCACTAGTATTTACTAAAGTTTCACTAGTATTTACTAAAGTTTCACTAGTATGGACTAAAGTTTCACTAGTATGTACTAAAGTTTCACAATTATGGACTAAAGTTTCACAATTATGGACTAAAGTTTCACAATTATGGACTAAAGTTTCACAATTATGGACTAAAGTTTCACAAGTATGGACTAAAGTTTCACAAGTATGGACTAAAGTTTCACTAGTATGTACTAAAGTTTCACAATTATGGACTAAAGTTGCACTGGACTAAAGTTATCTTATTAAGGACTGAAATTACTTAACTAATGATTATAGTTACATTAGTATGGACTGAAGTTACACTAGAAAAGACTAAAGTTACCTAAACATGAGTTACACTATAATTGACTAAAGTTACACAGTTAATAAATGAAGTTTCACTAATAAAGGTTAAAGTTACACTTATTAAAATATTAAAATTAAACTCATAAAAAACTAAAATCACATAAATTTGTCTAAAAATTATATAAATTCAAATTTATATAGTCGAAATCACATTTTAATTTAAAGTTACAAAAATGATGGTTGAAGTTTCATTCTTAATGACTAAAGTTCGCCTCATAAAAAAACAAAAATCACATAAATTTGTCTTAAAATTACATAAATTCAAATTTATATACTCGAAATCACATTTTAGTTTAAAGTTACACAAATAATGGTTGAAGTTACACTTTTAATGACTAAAGTTACCCTCATAAAAAGGTAAAAATCACATAAACTTATCTTAAAGTTACATAAATTCAAATTTATATACTCGAAATCACATTTTATTTTGAAGTTACACAAATAATGGTTGAAGTTACACTTTTAATGACTAAAGTTACATCATTATGTACTCGTAATGTAGGTGAAAGTCATTAAAACCCACTCATTTGGTTTTAATCTTGTCCCTTCATTTTGTTCTAATCTTGTCCCTTCATTTTTCTTTTAATCTTAGCCTTCCATCTTGTTCTAATCTTGTCCCTCCATCTCTTTCATCCAAAGGGCAAGATGAGGACTCATGGACTCAATTTTGAAGGTGGACTCATTATAACTTGACTCTATATATATATATATATATATATATATATATATATCATGTGAAGTACAAGTAGAACATTTCATAATAACATTACTTAGGCGTATAAACCAACATTCATATCATTAACATGCGACATCGACTCAGGGGATCGGAAGACTCCCCTTGGCAACCACATGGATCACCGTTGGCTTGCATCTCACCATTAATGACCATGTACTTGAGAAGGTTAGAAACTCAACATACAAAGCAATCATAGGCAACCAATAAAACAAGTACACAATCCAACATGTGGTCAAACGTAAGCATACAAACTTTCACGGTAAATGACACGCACTAGCATTTTCCCTATACAAGACCAGACGACTCTAAACTCAATCCTCCCGGTAGGACTACGATAACGATATGGTCCTAGTCTAAATCTAGCCGGAATCTCGCGACTAGGCGTGTACCCAATTTGATATGTGGCTAGACGTGCACACGTCCAAGACTCGGTCAAACACGGAAGCTGAGTACCCCAAATCTGACAATTACGACCAACGGCGAGGCAGAAGAGAAAGAGCGTACCAATATCGGCAGTTACGGCCAACGAAGATGAAAGATAAAGTAAGGTCGAGCGGGTACACTGTTAGGTTCATATACCTACTCATAAGACACTTCTTATGACTAACTAATTAACTCTTTAATTAGTTTCCAAGATCTAGTGCATGCAAACTATAAAAAACAAAGATAAGGAGTAAACATGTTTCCTCACATTGGTTTTGGACGAAATGGGCACAAGAGTAAGACTCCTTCTTATTCTTGTTCTTGAGCTTAAATGATTATGGAATGATTTTTCTCAAGCTTCAAGTACAGAAGCACTCCAATAAGTTGCATCTAGACTATCCCAAATCTTTCTTATGTTATTTTACTAGAATAATGTAAGAGAATCCCTTGATAATAATACTAATACAACTATTACTACTCTTAGTAATATTGTATCCTATTGTGAACTTGATTATATGAGAAACTTCTTCAGTTTCTAGTGAGAGATACAAAATAACTTGTTGTATTTTGTGTGAGATTACAAGTGAGTAATAAGAAGAGAAAACTCTCCTTATTAACGCTACAACATCCGGTCACCAAGGTCATGGGGGTTGGGTGAGCATGCTTGCCTTTTGTCTTCACAATGTAGTAGAGTAGGATCTAGGTTAGGCATGTAATAATGTTGTTTAATTCTTAATTAGAACAACAACTACTACCTAAACACCTACCCTACAACCCCAAAAGTCGGTGCACCATATTATAAGGGTGTCCATTTTATATTTTTGTAATTTGTCATATGTCATATGTGTGACATGTGACATGTGACATATAATTTATCTTATAAATATGCACTTAACTAATTTAAATGCAATTTCATAACAAATAAATTAAACTTAACGTTTTAAGTAATAATTTATAATCACATATATATAAAATGAGTCATCTCATATTTGATTAATATAATTTACAAATAATTGTAATTATGATCAACCAATTACTATCGCACTATTCCTTTGTACACTGACAGTTCTTCATGACCTAATAATTGCCTATTCACCCCTTTTTACAGAATGGCTTGGGGCAAAAATCAAGGTCAATAAGAAACTATGTCGACTTGGGCGAACAATCTCTAGTCTAAAGAATTGACTCAAAAAGAATACTATAGTAGCTCTCGCTACGACCAGGCTTTTTGAATTGCCAGAACTCTATAAGCGGTCACTGCCCGACAGAGTGTCCCATACAGTCTGCCTATGTGATCGACTAGTCATCTCATATGACTCTATGGCACTTGAACTTGCCATCAATCGCATCATACTCCAGTCAGTTTGAGAGGTCACCTCATGTAAGCAACTAGGGCCCAAGGCTATGTTAATCCAGTTCACTTTAATAGGGTTCAAAGTTGTCACTACAACCTATTTGGATATAACAAAGCACAAAAATGAGTTTTAGAATCTCAGACGATAAATGTGATTATCACATATGAACAATCAACACAATGTTATTGTTTCATATCTTATAATCTTAAGTATACAAGTTCCATGACACTTCATGGTCATCTTGTCTAAATGCAATAAAAGCTTGGATGGTGGATATACTATGTATCCATTTGTTCCAAATTTATGAATTGCTCCTTTTCTTTCCAATCATCGTTATTCCTAATAACATGAAGTTTTCAAAGTACACTTCTAGATCTCTATGTAGAGTTGGGCTCTTTAATCTTGAAAGATGCTCCCACTTGTTATCATGATAACCACGTGATGGGTATTTTGCTGGAAGGATCTACTTATTAGATCCCTCTTATCCACCTCATCCTCATCATTATGTACTAAGACTCTATTTGTAGAATTTTCAATGATTGACACTTCAATCCTCCCTTTTATTTATTCGCTTTTAATATAACAAAATTTTAGCCATGGATTTTGTCAGATCCTTTACAGGTTTGAAAAGTTTGCTTCGTGTAACACTTAACACGCAACTAAGTTATTATTACCAAACACAAGAATTAACTCATACTTCTCCTCGAGAATCTCATGGACATTCTTTAAAGGCTGTCCAATGACGACTCTCATGTGGATTACTTGTTATCAACTTGTCATGCTCCAAGCATACAACTTATCAAGGTATGTGCATATCTTGGTATATATGATTGTCCTAATGGCGGAAACATTAGCAATCATGTGTACCCTCTCTCATCTATCACCATAGATTTTGGATACCTACTCCTAGTCTTTCATCTAGAAATGATTTCTCAAACACTCCTCCACGGAAGGCAATGTCAGTACAGCATTCCCAATGACCATTATGTCTCCTACATACGAGACATGGGAGATATTCTTGCCTCAGATACAATATGCTTCCTCCAAGTCTTTCTTCTAGAAATGACTTCCTAAACATTCTTCCCCGGAAGGCAAAGTTAGTACATCATTCCTAATGATTGATATGTCTCTTACATACAAGACATGGAAGACAATGTGCTCCCACTAATCTTCATGTCCACGCATGATAATTATAACTCCCACTAACCTTCATGTCCACACATGATAGATCTAGCTCCCACTTAATTTCATGAATAAACATGGTTCTTTGACAATTCGAGGAAACCATTCTCTCTTGTTCTACAATGATTATTACAACCTCTCAAGTGCTCTCTTAGGATCACACATTGATCTCCTATGTTTTGTACGACATCTTGTCCACTTCTAAATGCCCATTTAGAAAGGT
Organism: Heliosperma pusillum; assembly: GCA_022085475.1. Lineage (NCBI taxonomy): Eukaryota > Viridiplantae > Streptophyta > Magnoliopsida > Caryophyllales > Caryophyllaceae > Heliosperma > Heliosperma pusillum. The sequence goes on along the minus strand of JAIUZE010015181.1, from coordinate 24,503 downwards.
AACTTTAAACAACTCTTTGCCACTTTGTCATACATATACTTTCAACGAGATGAGGATGCAATAATCTTGGATTTCAAAGATGGTTATATTTTACTTATATATAATACTTTACAATAAAGTTTTATTCACCCTAGGGAGGTCCAAACCTCCCAAAGTAATTTTATATGTGTAATATCCATCTTTTATTCTTAAGGCTTTTATGCAACAAATGCGAATTGGAAATTATAACTGCCAATTTATATATCATTGTCTTATTACTTTCAAAAAGTAAAAATTTTAACTACTAGCCTCTAACCTTGGACGACTTAAGAACATTTTCTCTTGTCTCTCTATCCAAAAGTTAGTTTGTGGCAAATTTTCTCCCACTCTATCATTTTGAAAATACTCATATTTTCTTGAAGGATAGCACCAAGAGCCACAAACAGCTTTGTTCTCTAGGTTTAATGAGATAAAATGCTCGTATTATCTTTGAGCGATCTATAGCAGACATATTTGTTTAGCCTTTGTATTCTAACTTCTCAATAGACTTGTTCTATCTAAGCGAAATACTTGGATCTTCATCCATGTCTTGTACAAATTTAGGGTTCTCATCCCTTCCATAACCCGTATGGAGTCATATTGGCGTTAAAAGATCTTATCTTAGGACTTATATGGATTGTAAATCCCCAAGTGCGAGTTCATTAACTCTATTTGACTTTGCAATTGATCTTTCTTATTTCAAATAAGTTGTGATACTCAGTGACAAGTCCATAAGTGAGAATCCAATTCATAACTTAGGTGATTATAATGATTAAATCATTATATTTTTTCATATGATCAATTTGTCACAATACTTTATGTTAAAGATATTATCTTTGTATAATGAAAAGTTTAGAACATAAATTTCACAAACATAATGACTTGGGTTGAAAAACAAGCTATCATTATATAGTACAACAATTGTCTTTCAAAATGGAAATAATAACCAGTTTCCATGTCTAACATGGAAATCAAAAGTTCCAAAATGACATTCAAAATAACTAGAAAGATAAATAGCAAGAACGCCAAGCTAATCCTTAGGTCTCCTCTATTTGGTGGCTACCTTAGCTCCCTAATTTTGGAGATTCCCTAAAGCTTGCTTTGGGTTGTCTTTCTTCTCATGCCCTTAATCTAATTAGGAGTGTAACGCCCGCAAATGTACCCTATTTTTATAGTAAAAATATTATACGGATACTTTTCCCATTTCTAGTTTAGAATTTCCGAGTTCGTTTTCGGACTTTTCGCGAGAATTCGAGTAAGTTACGTCTTAAGACGTTATGGGCTTTTTCCCTTTTGTTTTCCACTTATTCCTTCATATACTCCCTCATAACCCTAACTTCCTCACATTCAATCTTCTTCTTCCTCACCAAGTAAAGCCCAAAACCTAGCCTCTATATTTGATCCAACTCTAAATCATCGCTACTCATTCGTTACTCGCTCAAATTCACCTAAGTTCGTCTTATTCTTTACCTCTCCTCGACCTCTATCCGTATTGGTAATAAAATTACCGTCTTTCTTGCTTTTCAATTTATCCGTCTTCCTCAAGGTGAATTATATTCATCTTTTATTATCTAATTGTAGGTGGTGACCTCCAAGACCCCGACAAAGACTACTTCTTGATAGAAGAGGACATCGACGCGGAGTGAAGACGCGAAAAGGTAACGGTGAAGGGTTACTCGATATCAATTACGTGTTTTAATGTGTTTTCTATGTTAGAAATCGTATTTAGAATAAGGTTGGTAATCTTAGGAATTGTGTTGTTGATGTTGGTTGTTGTTAGTTGATAATTGATATGAGAATTTATGGTTTGTGATGATAAATGATGATTGTTGTATGTTGATAACAGGACGGAGAAATGAGGATCGCGTGCCTGAGATCAGGACGCTGGCAGCGTCGTGGAACGCTGACAACGTTCCCTGGCGCTGGCAGCGTTTCTTGCTGCCAGGTTTTCCCAAAGTTGAACCTTTGAATTCTAATCCTGCCTTGACTTTTCTTGACCATTTGGACTTGGTATTCTTGCATTGATGATTTGTTTGTAGCCCACTCTAAATGTCGGGTTTGGGTCTCGGGTCTCGGGTTTGACCTTGACTTTGGTTGACTTTCGGGTTTGACTTTGACTTTTGTTGACTTCCGGGTTTGACTCTAAAAGTTGACTTTAAATATTAATGTTTCGAATATATGATATTCCCTTCGCTTGTATCGCATGTTTTGTAATAGCTTTTGATATGTCCTACTTTGAGTCGGTTTTACAAATGTTACGGTTTGAGCACTAAATTTCTATGTGCTTTGTACTCTCATTCCCTTGGCTACCTCCACGTTCGTAAGGCTGGAATGTCGGAACGGGGAGCGTATCCTTACTGCTTGATTGCATGTGTTAGTGGGTATATGACGACGTTGTTGGGAGGCGAACGCTTTGCGTTGATCGACCCGGCCGTCAAATGTTGTATACTTGCGAGGTGGTGTCATTGCATGTAGTGTACCGCTTGTTATGATGCGTGTGCTCTTTTCCTCCTCTTTCGTGAAGGTTGACCGAATTTGGGGTACTCGGCGTCTATGATTGACCGAGTCTTGGATGCGAAATGTTTATCGCATGTCGAATCGGAAAATGTGATCCGAGAGTCTGGCCAGGTTTAGACTAGGACTGTATTATTATCGTCGTTCTACCAGGAGGAAATTAGTCTACATATACGAAATAAATTGAATCGTGTATGCGTTCAGGGAAATGTTTATCCCGTGGATGCGATTTTAATCATACTTGCCATGTACACGTTGCTAGTGCGTGTCATTTACCGTGAGAGATGTCGTCAATGTATTGTACGTTTGAATGGATGATTATATGATTGATTACTTATGACCTTTGGATGACTTGGCATGGTTTGTTTGTCGAGTCTCAATCTTATCAAACTTATGCCGCTAACGGTGAGATGCAAGCCCTAGTGAGTGTATATGGTTGCCTAAGAGTGTCTTCCCCGAGTCTTTCTATAATCTGATGATTACGGTTTTGTACTTCATGTATCGATATCCTTATATATTGAATTGCCTATTTATCCTTCTCGTATTTCACATGTATATCTATATATGCATGCTTCTACTTTTGTATTTCCGTTTATGTACGTTTAATGTGATATGGCTGGGAGAACCCGGAGTTACTCCCCACTGACTGTGGCGTTCATGTTTTTCATGGATGAACAGGTTGCTTGATTGGATGGCTTTTTGCTTGTGGTATTTTGGGTTCGGGTGTGAGCTAGCGGGCGTTGGCCTGGAAGATTCACCTCTAGACGTTATTTAGCTAGTTTTCTATTCACTTTGACATTGATAACATTTTGAGAGACTTCGTCTCTTTGTAGTATTTTATACTTTGGTTTGTAATATTTGACATTCCTCGTATTTTATATTTGCATGTGAAAAGTTTTAAAAACATCGTATTTCCCGCTAATTAAATCACATGCTTGTATGTTTTATTTCCGCATTCGCGAGGGTTGTCACAGTTGGTATCAGAGCTTTATCGCTCCCGACACACACACGTGATCCCTAAACTTAAACTACTTGACCTTGAAATAATAAATGAGAGATGGGTAGAAGTTAAGGATTTTACTTGGTAGTCTATTTGTTTATGCTAAGTGTTAGGATTAACTTGTTTTGTTTATGTTTCTTATGAAGATGGTTAGACCTCGAGTAGTAGAGAATGTTATGCTAGAAGCTCTTACGCAAGTGTTGAAGAATCAACAAGATGCAGCTATTTCTCAAGCCAACCAAGTTCCCCCTCATAGAGAAGATAACCACCAAAGGAGGCTACGCTTGGGTGGCAAGCCAAATAGCTAGAAGTAAGATTTTACCTTATGGTGGAGAGCCGGACCCTACAGAGCTATCAGATTGGTTCCGAGAAATGGAGAAGCAATTTGATTTATACCAAGTCCGTGAAGAGGACAAGGTAAGGATTGCAAAGCACTTCCTTGTAAGGGAAGCTGATAATTGGTGGGCTATTACTAGTGCCACCGCTACTCTTGAAGATGATTTCAATTGGGCTTGTTTCAAAGCTCTAGTTGAGGGTCGATTTTATCCTAAGGAGCTCAAGCAACAAAGGCTCAAGGAATTTATTGACTTCAAGCAAGGTAACTTGTCGGCACAAGACTTTACTACGGAGTTCAACAAGCTTGCTCACTTTGCTCTGAGGCTTGTCAAAGATGACGAGGACCGAGCTTTCTACTACCGCAACAAGCTTAGTGCTTTACTTCAAAGTAAAGTGAGGAGGAATACTACTTCCTTTGGGGATTTATATGATGATGCTCTATGGGCCGAGAACTCTATAAAGGCCATTAGGGATGAAGCTATGATGAATTATTCCTCTCCTTCTTGCACTCCTAGGCCAAATGTCTATGGGAAGAGACCGTTTACTCCGTCTTCCTCCAACTCTTATGCCAACAAGAGGAGATTCAATCCTCCTCCAAATGCAAATGCAAGAGCTCCCGCTCCTTTCATTCCCCGAGATACTTCTAATGTGGCTCATAGGCTATTTGCTCCTCCTCAAGCTCAAGGTCGCTTATGTAGCCGTTGTAGACAACCACATCACCATGGTGTGGCATGTTTCAACCGACCCTATGTTTGCTTCTTTTGCCAAAAGACGGGTCACCGTTATGATGATTGCCCGATCGAAAGTTGCCCCCTCCAATTGCCAAACCTAAGGGTTCTATCTTCGTTCTGAGCCAGCCGGAGCCGATGCTCATCCGGAGATAATTACGGGTATGTTCTCAATCTTAGAGCAACCGTGTCTTATTCTATTTGATACCGGTGCTTCTATGTCCTTTGTGTCTTCGACTTATGCTAATAAATTATCTATCGAGCCTACTTCTAGTGAGGATACTCCCATATCCTTACCATCCGGAGAAATTATCTCTTGTTCTACTCTTTATCCTAATGTTCCAATATCTATTGCGAGTTCTATCTTCCCCGCTAATCTCCATAAGTTTCCTCTAGGAGAGTTCGATATAATTCTAGGTAATGATTGGTTAGGATTGTACCATGCTAGGTTCGAGTGTAGAGATCAAAAGATTTACTTAAAGAGTCCTTTAGGAGTTTGAATAACCTATAAGGGATCTCATCCCTGAAAAGGTGTGTCTTTGATTTCCGCAATGAAGTTGGTGAGTATGGTAAGAAAGGGTCACCAAGCATACTTGTGTATTGTGACTTCTTCAACTACCTCTTTGCCAAATATTAAAGATGTGCCTATAGTTCGTGAATTCATCGATATATTCCCCGAAGATTTGCCCGGGATCCACCCCGAGCGTGATGTTGAGTTTTCTATTGATCTTGTACCTGGATCCGGACCCACAGCCAAAGCTCCTTACCGTATGGCTCCAACCGAGTTGAAAGAGTTAAGGAAGCAACTTGATGATATGATTGAGAAGGGTTTCATTCGACCAAGTGCCTCGCCTTGGGGTGCTCCCGTTCTCTTTGTGAAGAAGAAAGATGGTTCTATGACGCTTTGTATTGATTACCGTGAGTTGAACCGAATTACAATCAAGAATAGGTATCCTTTGCCAACAATTGAGGATTTGTTTGATCAACTAAATGGTGCTTCTACTTTTTCCAAGATTTATTTGAGATCCGGTTATCACCAAATTCCCGTTCGTGATGTCGATATTCCGAAGACCGCTTTTAGTACAAGATATGGTCATTATGAGTTCAAGGTGATGCCATTTGGATTGACTAATGCTCCCGCTATTTTTATGGATAAAATGAACCGCACATTTAGTGAAAATCTTGATAAGTGTGTGGTGGTGTTCATCGACGATATCCTTATTTTCTCCAAGACCGAAGAAGAGCATGCTATTCATCTAAGGACTATTTTGGGTGTTCTTCGTCGTCAGAAGTGGTTTGCCAAATTCTCCAAGTGTGAATTTTCGTTACCTAAGGTGTCCTTTCTTGGGCATGTAAATTCTAAAGAAGGTGTAATGGTGGATCCTTCTAAGATTTAAGCTGTAGTGGATTGGAAGAGTCCGACCGATGTTAGAGAAGTTCGAAGTTTTCTTGGTTTAGCTGGTTACTATCGAAGATTTGTCAAGGATTTCTCAAAGCTTGCAAGACCAATGACCCAGTTGTTGAAAAAAGAAACCAAGTTCCTATGGAATGAAGCTTGTGAAGCCGCTTTTCAAGAGTTAAAGAAAAGGTTAGCTACCGCCCCAGTGTTGACTTTGCCTGAAGATGGTGTAGACTTTGATGTCTATTGTGATGCTTCCAAGATGGGATTGGGTTGTGTACTTATGCAAAGTAGGAAAGTGGTGGCTTATGCTTCGAGACAATTGAGAGTTCATGAAGTGAACTATCCCACTCATGATTTGGAATTAGCCGCCGTTGTTCATGCTTTGAAAGTGTGGAGACACTACCTTATTGGTGTTCATTGTCGTATATTCACCGATCACAAAAGTTTGAAGTACATATTTACTCAAAAGGAGTTGAATATGAGACAAAGAAGAGGGTTGGAATTGGTGAATGATTATGATTTTGAGTTGTTGTATCATGATGGGAAGGCTAATGTTGTTGCCGATGCTCTTAGTAGGAAATCTTCTCATTCCTTAAATGTTATGTCGGTATTGCCCGTTGATCTTTGTATTGAGTTTCGAAAGTTAAAGTTGGAATTCGTGGAACGTGGATTTGATTATGTTGGTGCTATGACTGCTAAACCGGTGTTTCTCCGTGAGATCCACGAAAGGCAAGTGGATGACCTACCTACAAGTCTATTCAAGCCAAACTTCTTGAAGGAAAGGCTAAAGATTTCAAGTTTGATGATAAAGGTGTTCTTCGATTCCATGGCCGTTTATTTGTTCCTAATGTTCTTGATTTGAGAAAGCGAGTTCTTGATGAAGCTCACCTTTCCCCTTATTCTATTCACCCCGGAGGTGATAAGATGTACAAAGATTTGAAGCTACAATTTTGGTGGCCGAATTTGAAGGGCGATGTTGTGTCTTATGTTGGAAGATGTCTTACTTGCCAACAAATGAAAATTGAACACAAGAGACCCGGTGGATTGCTACAACCTTTGAATATTCCATTATGGAAGTGGGAATCTATTTCTATGGATTTTGTTATGGCTTTGCCGAGGACCGTTGGAAGTAAAGATGCCGTTTGGGGTTGTTGTTGATCGTTTGACCAAGTGTGCTAGATTCATTCCAATCAAAGAGACTTGGAGTTTAGATCGTTTAGCGAAAGCCTATGTTGATGAGATTGTTAGATACCATGGTGTTCCCAAGGAAATCATATCCGACCGAGATCCGAGGTTTTGTTCGAGATTTTGGAAGGCCTTACAAGAAGCCATGGGTAGTAAATTGTTGATGAGTACCGCATTCCATGCCGCTACCGATGGTCAGACCGAGAGGACTATTCAGACTTTAGAAGACTTGCTTAGGGCTTGTGCACTCGACTTCAAATCTAGTTGGGAAAAGAGTCTACCGTTGGTGGAGTTTTCTTACAACAATAGTTATCATGCCTCGATCAAGATGGCTCCTTATGAAGCTCTTTATGGAAGAAAATGTCGAAGTCCTATTTGTTGGAATCAACTGAGTGATGTTCGTGACTTAGGTCCCAATATTCTTGTTGAGACTATTGATCTTGTAAAGGTCATTCATGATAGAATGAAAGCCGCTCTAGATCGGCAAAAGTCTTATGCCAATATCCGAAGAAGACCGTTAGAATTTGAAGTTGGGGATAAAGTATTCTTGAAAGTATCTCCGATGAAGGGTGTTAAACGGTTTGGTGTTAAGGGTAAATTGAGCCCGAAATACATTGGACCCTTTGATATTGGGAAAAGGATTGGTGCCGTTGCTTACAAGTTGGACTTGCCCCCGAATTTGGCTAAGGTTCATGATGTATTCCATGTTTCTCAATTGAGAAAGTACGTTAGTGATCCAAGCCATGTCTTTCAAACGGAAATGCCCGAGCTTGAACCGAATTTATCCTTTGAAGAGAAGCCGATCCGCATCCTAGATCGCAAGGATAAGAAATTGAGAAGTAAAGTGGTTCCTTTAGTGAAAATCTTGTGGAGATGTGCTAATGTCGAAGAAGAGGCTTGGGAAACGGAAGCTTCTATGCGTAGTAAATATCCAAGCCTATTCGATTAAGGTATCTTTCTTTCGCTCAAGTTTCGAGGGCGAAACTTTTTAAAGGGTGGGGTGGTTGTAACACCCGCAAATGTACCCTATTTTTATAGTAAAAATATTATACGGATACTTTTCAGCGAAATTTAGTTTTAGTTTAGAATTAAATTTCCCGTTTCTAGTTTAGAATTTCCGAGTTCGTTTTCGGACTTTTCTCGAGAATTCGAGTAAGTTACGTCTTAAGACGTTATGGGCTTTTTCCCTTTTGTTTTCCACTTACTCCTTCATATACTCCCTCATAACCCTAACTTCCTCACATTCAATCTTCTTCTTCCTCACCAAGTAAACCCCAAAACCTAGCCTCTATATTTGATCCAACTCTAAATCATCGCTACTCATTCGTTACTCGCTCAAATTCACCTAAGTTCGTCTTATTCTTTCCCTCTCCTCGACCTCTATCCGTATTGGTAATAAAATTACCGTCTTTCTTGCTTTTCAATTTATCAGTCTTTCTCAAGGTGAATTATATTCATCTTTTAATATCTAATTGTAGGTGGTGACCTCCAAGACCCCGACAAAGACTACTTCGTGATAGAAGAGGACATCGACGCGGAGTGAAGACGCGAAAAGGTAACGGTGAAGGGTTACTCGATATCATTTACGTGTTTTAATGTGTTTTCTATGTTAGAAATCGTATTTAGAATAAGGTTGGTAATCTTAGGAATTGTGTTGTTGATGTTGGTTGTTGTTAGTTGATAATTGATATGAGAATTTATGGTTTGTGATGATAAATGATGATTGTTGTATGTTGATAACAAGACATAGAAATGAGGATCGCGTGCCTGAGATCAGGACGCTGGCAGAGTCGTGGAACGCTGACAACGTTCCCTGGCGGTGGCAGCGTTTCTTGATGCCAGTTTTTCCCAAAGTTGAACCTTTGAATTCTAATCCTGCCTTGACTTTCCTTGACCCTTTGGACTTGGTATTCTTGCATTGATGATTTGTTTGTAGCCCACTCTAAATTTCGGGTTTGGGTCTCGGGTCTCGGGTTTGACCTTGACTTTGGTTGACTTTCAGGTTTGACTTTGACTTTTGTTGACTTCCGGGTTTGACTCTAAAAGTTGACTTTAAATATTAATGTTTCGAATATATGATATTCCCTTCGCTTGTATCGCATGTTTTGTAATGGCTTTTGATATGTCCCACTTTGAGTCGGTTTTACAAATGTTACGGTTTGAGCACTAAATTTCTATGTGCTTTATACTCTCATTCCCTTGGCTACCTCCACGTTCGTAAGGCTGGAATGTCGGAACGGGGAGCGTATCCTTACTGCTTGATTGCATGTGTTAGTGGGCATATGACGACGTTGTTGGGAGGCGAACGCTTTACGTTGATCGACCCGGCCGTTAAATGTTGTATACTTGCGAGGTGGTGTCATTGCATGTAGTGTACCCCTTGTTATGATGCGTGTGCTCTTTTCCTCCTCTTTCGTGAAGGTTGACTGAATTTGGGGTACTCGGCGTCTATGATTGACCGAGTCTTGGATGCGAAATGTTTATCGCATGTCGAATCGGAAAATGTGATCCGAGAGTCTGGCCAGGTTTAGACTAGGCCGTATTATTATCGTCGTTCTACCAGGAGGAAATTAGTCTACATATACGAAATGAATTGAATCGTGTATGCGTTCAGGGAAATGTTTATCCCGTGGATGCGATTTTAATCATACTTGCCATGTACACGGTGCTAGTGCGTGTCATTTACCGTGAGAGATGTCGTCAATGTATTGTACGTTTGAATGGATGATTATATGATTGATTACTTATGACCTTTGGATGACTTGGCATGGTTTGTTTGTCGAGTCTCAATCTTATCAAACTTATGCCGCTAACGGTGAGATGCAAGCCCTAGTGAGTGTATATGGTTGCCTAAGAGTGTCTTCCCCGAGTCTTTCTATAATATGATGATTACAGTTTTGTACTTCATGTATACATATCCTTTTTTATTGAATTGCCTATTTTTCCTTCTCGTATTTCACATGTATATCTATATATGCATGCTTCTACTTTTGTATTTCCGTTTATGTACGTTTAATGTGATATGGCTGGGAGAACCCGGAGTTACTCCCCACTGACTGTGGCGTTCATGTTTTTCATGGATGAACAGGTTGCTTGATTGGATGGCTTTTTGCTTGTGGTATTTTGGGTTCGGGTGTGAGCTAGGGGACGTTGGCCTAGAAGATTCATCTCTAGACGTTATTTAGCTAGTTTGCTAATCACTTTGACATTGATAACATTTTGAGAGACTTCGTCTCTTTGTAGTATTTTATACTTTGGTTTGTAATATTTGACATTCCTCGTATTTTCTATTTGCATGTGAAAAGTTTTAAAAACATCGTATTTTCCGCTAATTAAATCATATGCTTGTATGTTTTATTTCCGCATTCGCGAGGGTTGTCACAAGGAGTATGAGAACTACAACTTGTATCAAAATACCAAAGTTGAGATTAATATCAATAACATAAACATCCGGGAGAACTATTATCTACTGGAAGAACTCGTCTAGTCTTAATATCTCCCAAATATCTGGGGAAAATACGTTTCCAATGGCCTATATTGTTACAATAATGACGCTTGTCGTTGGAGGCGACATCCTTTATAGACATAGAAGAACTATTCCTAATAGCCTTTCTTTGTCCTTAGAAGGTGTGAGCTTGTTCCCTTTGTGTCCAACTCTTCTTGAACTTCCCTTTGCTTTTGTCATTTGATGTTCAAAACATCTTTGCTAGAGCTAGCTTGAAAGCCCATTTCACGTTCGGCTTGCACAACCATTTTGTGCAACTCATGTAGAGTCGTGGTGACGTTTTGCATGTTGAAGTTGACCTTAAAATTAACAAACCCTTTGATACGGTTTAGGGATTGGAGTATGCGGTTAATCACAAGTTGTTTGGGACTCGTTATTCCTTGCTCCTTGACATGCTCAATAATTTTCAGCACGTGGGGTCGACAATTTGACCATCCTACATGTTAAGGTCTAAAATTTAAGATGTGACTTCATATTGAACGATCCTAGGAGCCCGTGAAAACATGGTCACGAGTTTAGTGTAGATCTCATACGTGGAATTCATCTTTATGATCAAGACATTCTTGATTATGGCCGATTCTTTTTGGTAGGTCTCATAGGCCACCTTTACGGCGTTAGTGGACCTTGCATTTAGGAGCATTGGGAGAAGCCTTGGTGAGGTAACAAAGCTTACCATCATCTTTGGTGGCAAGGCAAAGTTGCCCATTCCAATTTGCGAAATTAGAACAATTCTTTTCGAATTTGCATTGATCCATAAAGTATCTTAGCCATGATACGGTGGTGAGTTGTGGTGCGGGAGGTCGAACCTCGTCATCGTTTGCCGATGTTGCGAATAAAACAAGTTTTGACTACAAAACATAAAATGAAAGAACATTAACATTTATCGTTTTTAAGATACTTGTAAACATTTTAAACAAGTTTAGCATATATATAATGACCTCTATCCAATTACATAAATGATTCCATGACCGGACCTGTCGCAAGCCCGATACAAAGATAATTACCCAGACTAGGCTAATAACAAATTAATGTAATTAGGGAAGTAGGGGTCGATCCTCAAGGAGATGGTGTTTCCTATAGAATGTGAAATGTCTTGCAATTGGGTCTTATCTAACGAGTATCTGGGTTTTGGGGGTTAATTTCTAAACTAATAAAAGGCATAAATAAAAACAAAATAAAAGCAATTCAAAATGAAAACAATAAAGCAAATGATGAATTAACAATGATGAAAAGAATCTATGGAAGTAGGTTCACACATGTAGATTAACATATTGATGAAATTGGATTTAGAACATGCAAATAATTCATTGTGAGTTCGTAAGAATGATGTGTTCATTACAATCATAGATCAGATGGTCTAGCAGGCTTTTAGGCAATTTACTAGGTCTTAATCTACCATGTCATGCTTTGTCTATTCAATTCACGTATCTTTACCTTGGAAAAGAATTCCATTTTAGTCAATGATTTTGATCAGGAATCGTTAACTATCGTTATAGTCCAAACATGCATAGACACAATGTTTTAAAAGCACAATTTCTTTTATCTAATTATCATCTTTTAATCAACCTAACATGGCTACCCTACACCCTAGAAAGGTGACTACTCACTCATGGCGATGTTTAAATCTAAGATGACGTTAATAACAAAAACTAGGATAGACATGTTTGTTTGGTTTTGACAATATTTTAAGACTCTTTATATGGCGATAATAACGACGCTAAATTGACAATCTAATGAAATGGAATGACGATTATAACGATACTAAAATGAATCTAAGATAACATGGATGGAAAATAACAATGAAAATAGAAAACATAAAGACATTAAACATAAGATAAAGTAGGAATACCTAGATGACGATCAACAACGATAATGACAACAATAATAGAAATTCCTTGCATAGAATAGTCGATCCACGAATTACAACGCTTGAACCCAACAAAGTAGATTACAAAGATGAAATTCTTATTGATCTAAGCTAAGGTTTTGATGTAGAAAAGACAGAAATAAACTAAGAACTAAAGATGAAAAAGAAGAAGAAAATGAGAGAAGAGAGGCTAGTTCTCCCTTCTCCTAATCTAGATTTTCTTGTAACAACCCGAATTGTACCCTATTTTTCTACTGAAAATATTTTACGAATACTTTTCAGCTTATTTAAGTTTTAAAGTGGAATTTATTGTTTCCAGTCGAATTTGGAATTTCCGGGTTCGTATTTGGAATTTCTGCGAGATTCCATGAGAATCCCGTTTTTAAGTCGTCTTTGACTTTTCGTGATTTTTAAGTCGTCTTTGACTTTTCTTGATTTTTAAGACGTCTTTGACTTTTCTTGACTTTTAAGTCGTCTTTGACTTTTCTTGACTTTTGAGTCATCTTTGACTTTTCTTGACTTTTGAGTCGTCGTTGACTTTTCTTGACTTTTAAGTCAACTTTGACTTTCGTTGACTTTTCCGACTCACCTCGTAAATTTAAAGACCGAAATTATATTTGAAAAATAATAAATTTAATTTATTTTTATTAAGATTTATTTGAATTTATGATAATTTAATATAATTATTTTGAATTTATTCGGAATTTAAGAGAAGGTTTTACGGTTTAATCCCGAACGTCATTTAACTATTCCCGAGTCGACTTAAATCCCGAAACAAAACCCGAAACTCGACTTTGGCATGAGTCACATGCCCATGTCACCTTTTTCCACTCACTTTAGATATTTTAAATTTATATGATTAAACTAATAATAATATCTAAGATATTTATAACTTTATCGATCCGTCAACGAAAATTACGCAAATCGTTTACAAAACAGACCCGATAATCACCAAGCCACACGGCTCCTCTTCCTCTAATAGGGCTAGATATTTTTCCTTTCTTTTCATTACAATAACATAATATCTAGATATTTGGTTTAATTAACTTAATATCTAATTATATCTAATCAATTACCGTAATATAATTATTAAACCCGAGTCAATCCCGTAACAACAATTTCAAAACCCGACTCATAAATTCCTCTATATCTACACGGCCCATTCTCCACTCTTACTCACCACTTATCTTTTCATTTTACACTAAATCAAATTAATACCTTCTTGAATATAATTAAAATCGTTCTTCGTCGTTCTTCATCGTTCTTCGTCGTTCTTGAGCAAAATTGTCATAAAACCTTCATTTCTTATTCAAATCCGTCCTAACTTATATTTCTAGAATCTCCTCTTCGCTCTCCATCTTCAGGTACGGTTTATTTTCAATTCCGACAAAACCGTTTTCAACACTTTAATTATGAAAAATAAAGTTTTAATTCTAACAATATTATTCTTGTCATTTCTTATAAGCGGAAGATTTTAAAGACGAGTTTGGTGACTCGTATATTTTGGGTGAAGATTAGTAGACGGGTTTTTCTTTACTTCTTATTTTGGTGCTACTTGATTTTGCTAGCTAAGGTAACGATTCCGAGTTACTCGACGAATTAATGTTACATATCCTTTGTTTCTTTTGTTTTAGTTTATATTATTGTTCCTTATGATTTTTAAGTAGTAACATGATAAGTAGTTATTTTTATTATGTTGTATGAATAATTAGCATGATTAGTGTTCTTGCCATATTTTGATGATTGGTTCAAAATCATGATTTTGGTATGAATGATGGTTGAATTGGATGTTTAAAAATGGATGTTGTTAATAAAAATCATGTTAGAAATAATTAGGAATGGTGGTTGGTTTGGCCGTGTAGGGTTGCAAGCATTGGCTACTACACCATCAAGAAACAAATCTCAACGTAAAACTTTGGAAACATAATGAATCATAACCCAAAAACAACGTGGGAAAGATTGATACATAAACATGGCTAAGATTTACATAACGGCGCATCACAAAGAATTTCACTACAGAATTTTCAGCTCTTGCATGATCTTTTTGACAAATGGACTCTCACGGCACACTCAAACACTCATTGTATGTAAAAGGTGATTTCTTTATGTGTAAATGTTTTTGTGACACTCACCTATCTACGACTTATGAAAATGTGTCCGCAGTCTAATATGGTAAACAATTCAAAACACAAGTCAAAGATCACAATGCACATAGAAAAGAAGCCGGAAAAATATGAAGAAGGCTTTGGGAAATAGGTGAAAGGTGGACGAACAGTTATGGTTACTGTGAAGTTTTAAACGAGCTAGCAACTAACCAATGATAAATGAATACTCAATCCAAACTTTCGATTAATTCCCAAAAGACGAATAACGAAGCCAAAAGGAACAAGTGGCTTATTCCCAAAATGAATATTTTCTTTTTTTTTTTGAATTTTTGAATTTTTCTATTTCATTTTTTTTTTCATTCCTTTTTTTTTTTTTTCTGAACATAACATCACTTCTTGAACATTTTCGTTCTCCCAAATTCACTTTGACATAAAAGAACAAATCTTCTCAAAAGAGCACCCATACACCATAGTCTAGCTACTAGCTCAACAAGGTAGGCAGTTTTTTATATGTAGCTATTATTTTGTGAAACATTTGTATGAAGAGGCTAATTTTGAGGGGTAGTTCAAAGTGAAAAAGGCTTCAAATCTTAGTGAATCATGAATGCAATGCTTATAGGAATGAAATGAGAACCATACTTATGCGTTTTGACATGACACATATCACAAGGAGAACTACACACACCTAAATGAGACTGGGTATAGATGTACCAGTCTAAGGAGGTTCTACCTTACAATATATGTAAGTTGCCAAATGTCAAGATCAAGCGTACTCATCTATAGATTCATTCCATGCCTACTGTGTACAAGACTTCCCCATGTATGCACAATTCAATGAATATTGAATCATTATCTTTTGAAAGCTCTAAGTTTGGGAAATGTAATATGATAGCATAGTAAACAAGCAAGCAAAGCATGAAAAGCATTCAATTATGTTCAAAATTTTAAATTTTTCTCTTATTCAAAAATTTGAAAAATATAAACAACTAAAATGCAAAATGGGAAAATGCAATCCCTCCCCCAAGCTAAACATCACATTGTCCTCAATGTGAGCACAAAGACTAAATATGCAACGAGATGCTTAATGGGAAGAAGGGTAAAAAGGGAAAAAGATGAAAGGAGAGTGAAGCTTACTAGTCAGCGCGGACTCCCCCAAGCTAGTCTTTTGGACTTGACAAGGAAGGTCTTTATAGATTCTTCAAAAACTCTTTCATCTGCAAAATAAATCCTAACAAAACAACGAAAAAGGGAAAGCAAAAATAAAATGCAAAAAGAAAGGAAGCACGGGTTGCCTCCCGAGAAGCACTGGTTTAACGTCTCGCTCGACGAATTCTCCTATGAAATCATCTGGTTGGGGATTGATGCTCTATATAGACAATATCTAAGCATCCGATAATGGAATTGCTATAGTAGAGTTTCAATCTGTGTCCATTGACCTTGAATTTTTCACCATTACTAGCCATTATTTCCACATAACCGTATTTGCTTACATATGTGACAGTGAATGGTCCAGACCATCTTGATCGAAGTTTTCCCGGAAAAATTTTCAAACGGGAGTTGAAGAGAAGTACTTGGTCACCGACATTAAATTCTTTTCTGATTATCCTCTTGTCGTGCCAACGCTTCATTTTCTCTTTATAGATCCTAGAATTCTCGTAAGCTTGCAAACGAAACTCTTCTAACTCATTCAGTTGCAAAAGTCGTCTATCAGCGCTAAGCTTAATGTCTAAGTGGAGTTCTTTGATAGCCCAGTGAGCTTTGTACTCTAACTCGACTGGGAGATGACAGGCCTTTCCATTAACTAACCGATAGGGAGATGTTCCAATCGGTGTTTTGAAAGCTGTGCGATAAGCTCATAAGGTGTCATCGAGCTTATTACTCCAATCTGTTCTAGATTTTGAGACTACTTTTTGAAGAATTGTTTTCAGCTCTCTGTTCGAGACTTCTACTTGACCGCTGGTCTGAGGGTGGTAGGCTAAACCTCGTCTGTGATACACACCATACTTGGCAAGCAGAGTGTCGAACTGCTTTTCTCCGAAATGAGTTCCTCGATCACTTATCACAGTTCTGGGTACACCAAAACGCGGAAAGATGATCTTCTTAAATAGTCGTATCACAGCTCTAGCATCATTGGTGGGGGTGGCAATTGCTTCTACCCAATTTGAAACATAGTCGACAGCGACTAAAATGTAACGATTTCCATTAGAAGAAGGGAATGGTCCTTGATATTAAATACCCCAGACATCGAATATTTCGACTTCTAATATGCCGTTTTGAGACATTTCATGTCTTTTGGATATTTGACCCATTCGTTGACAAGCATCACAAGCCATAACAAAGTCTTTTGAATCTATAAACATCGAGGGCCAGAAAAACACGGATTGTAAGACTTTGGCTACGGTCTTGGACGGACCATGATGACCACCATAAGCAGATGAGTGGTATCCTTCTAAAACTTCTTTTACTTCCCACTGGGGGATACATCGTCGATACAGACCATCTGAGCACTGCTTGAAAAGATAGGGGTCATCCCAAACAAAGAATTTTGCATCATGCAAAAATCTCTTTCTTTGGTTATAAGAAAGGTCAGAAGGTAGCTGGCGACTGACAAGAAAATTGGCAATATCAGCATACCAAGGAGAAGAGTCCGCAATTGCCATTAATGAATCATCAGTGAACGAATCATTAATTGGCGTTGGTAATCCTATTTAAGTTACTCTTATCCTTGAGAGGTGGTCAGCGACTTTATTTTGTGCTCCTTTCTTATCCCGGAACTCTAAATCAAACTCTTGAAGGAGTAAGATCCATCGGATAAGTCTAGGTTTTGCCTCTTTATTTGAAAGCAGATATTTCAAGGCAACATGGTCAGTGTAGACAATGACTTTTGATCCTATTAGGTATGAGCGGAATTTGTCTAAGGCATAGACAATGGCGAGAAGTTATTTCTCAGTGGTGGCATAGTTGATTTGGGCAGGATCTAGGGTTTTACTAGCATAGTAAATTGCATGAAGGAACTTTTCCTTTCTTTGCCCTAAAACAACTCCTACGGCATAATCAATCGCATCGCACATCAGTTCAAATGGAAGATTCCAATCAGGACTGGATTATAGGTGCGGTGATCAAAGCACGTTTGATTTTGTTGAATGCCTCAAGGCATTTCTTTGTGAAATTGAAAGGTGCATCCTTGAAAAGGAGCTAAGTCAGGGGCTTGGCTATCTTTGAAAAATCTTTTATAAACCGTCGGTAGAAACCGGCGTGGCCAAGGAAACTCCTGATGCCTTTTAGATTAGCAGGTGGTGGCAGCTGTTCAATAGCTTCGATCTTAGCTCGATCCACTTCTATACCTCTTTCTGAAACGATGTGTCCTAAAACTACACCTTCGTTCACCATGAAGTGACACTTTTCCCAATTGAGAACAAGGTCGACTTCTTCACAGCGTTTTAGAACTCTGGATAGATTTGTCAAACAATTATCAAAGGAAATGCCATAGACGCTAAAATCGTCCATAAATACTTCCATGATAGATTCAACAAAATCCGAGAAGATACTGGTCATGCAACGCTGGAAAGTGGCAGGTGCATTACACAAGCCAAATGGTATTTTGCGATAAGCGAAAGTACCAAAGGGACAAGTGAAGGTGGTTTTCTCTTGGTCCTCAGGGTGGATAGGGATTTGGAAAAATCATGAGTAACCATCTAGGTAACAGAAATACTTCTAACAAGCTAACCTCTCTAGCATTTGATCAATGAAGGGTAGAGGATAGTGATCTTTCCTAGTTAATTGATTCAACTTTCTGTAGTCAATACACATACGCCATCCCGTCACAATCCTTGTGGGGATGAGCTCATTCTTCTAATTTTTGACTACTATTCTTCCTCCTTTCTTGGGAACAACCTGAACAGGGCTAACCCATTTAGTGTAAGAGATTGCATAGATTATGCCAGCATCTAGCAATTTCATAACTTTAGTTTTAACTACTTCCTGCATGTTGGGATTAAGACGGCGTTGACCTTGAACACAAGGTTTTTGGCCTTCTTCTAAATTGATTCTATGCATGCAAAAGTCTGGGCTTATGCCTGTTAAATCTTCAAGTTTGTATCCTATTGCCTTTTTATGTTTTTTCAGGACAGTGAATAGTGAGGTTAACTGATTTTCATCTAGGAAAGCACTCACTATGACTGGGCAATACTCATCTAAAAAAGCATATTTTAGATTCGAGGGAAGAGGTTTCAATTCAAGTTTGTGTACTTCTGCCTTGGCAGGAGTATCAATCAAGCTTATGAACTTTTGAACTTCTTCTGACGGTATCTCTTTTCCGGTCAGATCCTTTTCCAGCTCACTGATCTCGAAATTGTCATTCTCAGAGATATCCTCCAACAACAAGATTGCTTCTAAAGAATCCTCGATTATTGATGGATACAGAGATTCATCAATAATTGAGTCGACAATATCAATGAAATAGCAAGGCTCTTCTAGCATGGGGCTTTTCATCGCACTGTTCAAGTTATAGGTGACTTTATCATCACCTACCTCTAGTGTCAGTTTTCCATTCTTAACATCGATTACTGCTCCGGCAGTGTGTAAGAATGGCCTTCCTAAAATAATAGGGATTTGAGAATCTTCAGCCATATCTAGCACAATGAAATCGACGGGAATGAAAAACCTTCCTACTTTGACAGGCACATCGTCTAAAACTCCCATAGGTTGTTTTAAAGAACGGTCTGCCATTTGCAGAGTGATACATGTGCATTTGAGAATTCCCATATTCAACTTTTCGCATATGGAATAGGGCATGACGCTTACACTAGCACCTAGATCGCATAGAGCTTTATCGATTGTGTAGGTGCCTATAGTACAAGGTATAGAGAAACTACCAGGATCCTTTAACTTAGGAGGGGACTTATTTTGCAACAAAGCACTGCACTCAGCTGTGAATGCTATGATTTCAAAATCATCTAAAGTCATCTTCTTAGTTAAGATATCCTTCATGAATTTTGTGTAAGAAGGGATTTGAGTGATTAGTTCAGTGAAGGGAACCGTTACTTGGAGGTTTTTGACTACTTCCATGAATTTGCTAAACTGGGTTTCCTTATGATTTCTCCTCAAGCGTTGGGGAAATGGAACTTGAATTTTGATGGGTTCCTTCACAGGTTCATCCTTCTTTTCAAGTTTGTCTTCCGCTTCCTTAGCGGTGGATGGTTGGGATTCTTTTTGGCTCTCTATTGGTGGTGGCTCAACTATTGTTTCGTTGGGTTGCTGAGGTTCCTTATAAGTGGTACCACTTCTAAGGGTGATAGCATTAGAGGTGTCCCTCGGTTGCTCACCATGAGGTGGGAGTTGGCCTTGTTTCCTTTGGGCATTAGAGGCAACCAATTGGGCCATTTGAGTTTCAAGCATCTTGATGGCAGCATTTTGAGCTTGATCACTCTTTTGAAGTTGAGCAAACATTGAATCTTGTTTTTGAACAACTTGGAGAAGCATGGATTCAATTTTGCTCAGTCTTGAGTCATTGGGTTGGCTTTCATTTTGGTGTTGAGGTTGGTGTTGGTAAGGTTGATTGAAGTTAGGTTGAAATGGAGGTCTCTGGTTTTGAAAACCAGGTGGGTTATATGGCTTCTGTTGATGTGATATGAATGGTTGTTGAATCTGATGGTGGGGATTCTGAATGTTGGTGCTTTTGTAGGACAAAAATGTTGGAGCCAGTGTCCTCCACAGTTAGTGCAATACCATAAATAAATCTCTGTAGGTTCACAGGGTATACTTTGTATAATAATCAGTTGATTAACGTTTATCAATAACGGTTGGCTTGCTAGATAAGTTTGACGTTATTGTCATACAGATGGCGGTGATCAACTGGTCCCTAAAAGTCACACCTAAAGGATGTGTTTGAGAGATGTGATTGTTTGAGAAAATAATCATATTGATACCTTATTATATGACTAAAAGGTTAGTCGGTGTTTTTGACTAAAAGGTTAGTCAATGTGATGATGACAGATTACTTAATAATGATTAAATAAAGTTAGCTGAGACGAATTAACTGTAATTCGTATATTGAATATAAAATGTTATATTTAATTGTTGTATATAATGTAAGCTAATTAAACATAAACCGTTATAATTAATTGGCAAATTATAAATATACGGATATTTATAATTAATTATGTATTATAATGTCGGTCCATGTAAAATGACGATTATAATATATTACATTATATTGAAAGCTAAAATGACCGAAACAAAGTGTCCAGATACACTCGGGTTTTTCCGGTCAATGGGTAGTTATTTGAGGAGACTAAATCTCCCCATATAATAGACCAAGGAGCCGTGAGACAGGGAGAAGGGATTTGAGAAAATTCTAAAAACCTAATTCACTCACTACTGCCTCCATCATTCACAGAGATCAGAAAAAGACAAAAGTTAACAGTAACTTTTGACAAAACACAAAAACCTTCTTCTCAACAGTGAGATCGTGCAAGAGGTTTATTTTCTAGCAAAAGAAAAGGGTATTTCTCGGAGCATCTTGGGTGCAACGATTAGGAGGATATCTACCTTGATATCTCTGTTCCTTACGCCTATTGCTAGGACCGGAGGTTGATTTCTAAATCTTTTCTTTGTTTTCGTTTATGACTCGATAATCAAATTATTACTTTTCTTTATAATCCTATATTAATTGTATTGTGGTAATACCGATTTCCCACAAGTGGTATCAGAGCATAGGGCACGAAATTGTTTTAATTTGATTTCATAAACCGAAACTGTTTATGCCGCTGTGTTTTTGACTCTATCGAGTACTTTAGTGTCTCGATCGAGCAGTTTTTGTGAGTTTTTGGTCGATCGAGTACTTGTGTTCACTCGATCGAGCAGTTTTCTCAATTGTTTGGTCGATCGAGTACTTGTGTTCGCTCGATCGAGCAGTTTTTCGCAAATTTTTGGGTTCGGGTGTGAGCTAGCGGGCGTTGTCCCTGAAAGTTTCACCTCTAGACAATTTTAGCTAGTTTTGCTAAACACTTGTTCTTTGCTAACATTTTGAGAGACTCCATCTCTTTGTTGTATTTTTGCATTTAGTTTGTAATATTTTGACACTCCTCGTTTTATCTAACTTGCATGTATAAAGGTTTTTAAAACTACCTATTTCCGCTATATAATTCACATGCTTGTATGTTTTATATTTCCGCATAACCGTTATCGATAAACGTTAATCAACTGATAAGAATACTAAGTATACCCTGTGAACCTGTAAGAGATTTATACACGTTATCACACTAACTGTGGAGGACACTAGCTCCAACAGGTAGGATCATCAACTTGGTTTTCGCGGATCTCACGGAGGAAAACAGGTTCGGCAGTCATAGCACCAACATAATCAAACAGGTCATGGCAGCTTTATAGGTAGCGGGTTCGTTACTCTCTAGGAACAAAATGTCATCTCTATCAATCTCCTCGACCATACCAATGTATCTGTCTGGAGGAATGGAGACTCTACCCGACCTCCTAGGTTCCTGAGGAATATTAACCGTAGCAGAAGTTGAAGGAACATCTTCCTCCATCAGTTGCTCGGTTGTTGGTTCTTGAATCTCCGACAGATCGAAGGTTCTATTACTTGACTTGTTCTCGACAAACTCTTTCTCTAAGAATTTCGCACTAACCGCAACAAAAACTCGATGTTCGGTAGGCGAATAGAAGTAATGACCAAACATTCCTAATGGATAACCAATAAAGTATATCTTGACCGATCGCATGCCAAGCTTATCCTCGTGTCTCCACTTGACATACGCCCCGCTGCCCCAAACCCGAAAAAAGGACAAGTTATGGACCGTTCCCTTCCATATCTCATATGGAGTCTTCTCTACAGATTTAGACGGACTTCGGTTAAGTATAAGAGCAGCTGACAAAAGAGCAAAACCCCATAGTGAATCAGGTACTACCGTGTGACTCATCATGGATCGAACCATCTCAAGTAATGTTCGATTTCTCCGTTCGGACACACCATTTAATTGAGTTAGTCCGGGTGGAGTAAACTGTAATACTATGCCACAGTCGTTAAGGTGTTGATCAAACTCATTTGAAAGATATTCGCCACCACGATCTGATCGAAGTGCTTTGATCTTTCTTCCCAGTTGGTTCTCAACCTTATTCTGGAATTCCTTAAACTGTTTAAAGGACTCACTTTTATGCTTCATTAAGTAGACATATCCGTATCTACTCAAATCATCCGTGTAAGTGATAAGATCGAGTGATGTTTATACTCGATCGTGGTCCCTGTTTGTCGACTAGGAAGAATTAGTCGATTGAGAGACTTTATTGTTTAATTTCTCCTCGATCGAGTACTTTATAGAATCGTATTTCCTTTCATATTCGTTTTCATTTAGATTTATTTTGTTATTTTAATCTGTTAAAATAACATACAATAGATTTGTAGATGTTTTAATTTAATAAAGATTAGATTAAAATGAAAATGAAAATGATGTTGAATGAGTTTATCATTTGAAAGGATATTAATTTTTCCCTATTTTATCGATAAGGATCGTTTTGTTAAAAAAAAATTTTGCCGAAAATTTATGCTGAAAAAAAAATTCTGTTTTTCGTGTTCAAGTTTTTGGCCTTTAATTGTACATCATTCGGATTGTGTATAATTAATGTGAAACGGTTCACATATGCTTAATATCTTACATTTTAAAGCAGTTTGAAATGTTTAGGATAGTTCATTTTATCAGTAAAATGAATCGGGATTGTAATTAATGTGGGTAATTACAGAATCACCACATAATTATAATCTATGTTGAAAGGGTGGTTTGGATAATAAAACATCGTAATAACTGTATTATGTCTTACATGTTTTATTTTAGTTGATGCTTTTATAATGTTTTTGGATTGTTTAAATGAATTTTAACGTATTTTTACAATCAGTTGTAACTTAGTGTGGCCTTAGTAGATTGTGTTACCGTAATGATGGTAACATAGTCTTGGATGTATTTTGAGATCTCGAATCTCCATTTTTTTAGTTTTGGGTTTTGAAATTAGTATGTAATAAATAGGATCTATGTAATTTTATTTGTTGTAATTTCAAAGAAGACTAAAGATGGAGATTGGAGCTCACTCCCGCTACATGGACCAAGAAGGGTGATAAAGTCAAGCTTCGAGGGTCAAATCTGTTGGATTCCAAGTTGTATTTCATTCTTTTTGGTAGGATAGGCCACACTAGGACATGTTTTTCCTTTTACGTTTTTCATTCTCGTTTACTTTCCTTCACATGATAGATAATTGCATCATATTCCGCCTAAACCAAACCACCTAATAAAATGCATGAAAATGATTCATATAGAATGAATATTTTAATCTTGGACATACAGATGTCACTCGCTTTTAGGGCCATCACCTTAGTTAAATCATTCTCGAGTTGCTAGACATTCGTTCACTTAAAATGAATTTAAGTTAAGATGATGGGACATTCCCCTATAAATAAAATTGAGACTAGTCTTTATAGGGAAAACTACTATGAGCCCCTTCTTCGTCGGAAGTCATAATATGATCCCTTCTACGTTGGGTAAGTAGTGAGTGTTGACCTATTTTATCTCAACATTATAGTACGAGTAATATCTCGTGATTATGATTGACTAAAGATAGAATTTACAGAAATTTATCGACCAGGAATTCTAAAAGTATAATTAGCCAAAAAGTTGGCTTATCAATTTACAGAAATTGAGTCTTGGGATCATTTATATAATACTTCTTGAGGAAGGTCAATTGTATAAATGCACGAGTCATCGAATTAAACAGTTTTTCATTAGACTCAAATTTAAAACGATGAAACTTATCATATTTATTTTTCCCACAGTCATATAT